>KE505016.1:596255-625887 GCA_000441515.1 Elaeis oleifera | reverse complement strand
TCAGGGGTTGGGCTTAGATGCATAGAGGGAGGAATCTGGTATTCCATGGAAGGCACACAGTGCCAAGATGGCCAAGCCCAATGAGGTTGGGCTTAAGCATTGGGCTGAGTTATTATACTGCAAGAGGGTGGAGCACCTGGAGGTCATTGGTCAATGCTCCAAGTTGTCGGTGGAAACATGGAGTTTCTAAAGACTAGAGAGTGAAGGTAGGGTAGACAGGTGTGAGAGAGAAAAAGACGATATTATGAGTCCACCACTGATCCATCGGAGTTAAAGGAACAGATTGCCCATGGATGGCGAAGTGAGAAGAGAATGTAAGGTATTGGATTAATGTACCATAAAAAGCCTAAAGATGATATTAGGGTCGCAAATGGCTTGGTTTGATTCATGATTGATTGAGTCCCGACCTACTCCATATTTTTTTTAAAAAAATCTTGGCAAAACTATGCACGACATAACATTGTGGATGGCCTCGTCATATATAAAAATATGACATTGTGATTGGCCTCGTCATGGGCAGGAACATAGTCCTATAATTTGCTGATCACGAGCTAGCATTGACATGGCTAATCCAAAATATAAGATAATTAGAAGTTTTGATCGAGCAATCCTAGCAAAGAGACTGAGACAAACCTTGCTAATTTGATGATAATAAAATACTAAAACTTGCTATTGATGGTATATAATTGACATATTGAGTCTAGTAGAAGATCTAAATTTGGAATACTAATTAATTTGGAATATGCATATCATGACCACTATATTTTCTCAATATGATAGTAATAGTTATATTCATCGTTAGGTGTCATTCGATTGCTTATATTTGTGTGCATGTGGAGACTCTTACTAAACTATTTAGCTCATGTTAGTATTTTAACTCTCCTTTTAGATCCACATTACATTTTGCACTCAATTGAAATTGGAGTTCACTAAAGAGAAATGAAAGGAACAAATTTATCATGCTTTGAACCCAACACCCTAGTTGACCACATGACATGGTTATATGAATCCTAAAGCAGTGCCCTTGAGATCACATAAGGCCTAAGTAATAAATAAGTCTATAAAAATACTGAAAGAATTATAAAATTTCAATCATATATATCAAACCAAATCAGTCCATCTTTATTAAATAAGATTCACAAGATTAAACATTTATTTGGTACTAGAAATAAACTAACTAACTAACTAATAACTCCATCACTCGAACTCCATGCCCAACCCGACCGATGCTACACATCCTAGAAGTCTGAAGAAAAAAGAGGGTGTGAGTTTTACAGCCCAATAAGAATCCCTTACACTCACACCAATATGAATATGAAATACATTTAGCTGATAATAAAATAGTAAGATTTATATATCAATAATTTAAATGCTACATATCAGACATGTATAGGCTATGCTAATATACACATCAAGTCTAATCATATAGCTACTCAGATGTATGTATATCGTATACAAAATTCTCAAGATATATATGATTTATAAACAATAATTTGACTCAACAATATTTCAGTAAATTTTTTCTTTATTATCTGCTTAATATAGTTTGATTGTAACCATATTATCACTTTGACACTGGACTAGATCCGCTCATGCTCCAGCACATGACAGCTCAACCACAACTTAGCCCGTCGCTAATATCATAAATACCATATTTCATATATATCAATTAATCCAAATATCCTTCAATTAGACATGATTCATCATATTGAGTTGATTTCGATACTGGAATAGTCACAACTATGCTCTAACACATGACAAGTCAAAATATATTAATCCACGATTGATACACCATGTTTCACATATTGCTGACTAGCCCACATGCTCTCCTTGCTTATAGTTATACAAATTATTGTTTAACTTTTGGTATGAAACTAATTACAACCATGCTTCAACCTACGGTAGACTAAATACAATACTGCACCCTAGCCCAAGGCTGACCTGACACCCATACCATATTTCTTATATAGTCAAATAGCCAAACATCATCTATGCCCCATCCATATTATTAAATTCATAATCTAATTTTTGATATTAGATTAGTCATAGTCATGCTCCAACCCATAGCAAGCATAAAACAATGCCGTAACCCAAATTCGAGACTGATCCAGCATATGCACCACATTTCTTGCATAACTAACTAACCAAGATATCACCCATACCCAATCATTTATGTTAAATCATGACTTTCCATTTTTAATATGATATCTATAATTAAGTATCAATTATCATAAACCATGCAACATTAATTCATCAACACATGATACACCAACCAGTATATACATAAAATACACAATCATGCAAGTACAATTATAAATAAAGTTTTCATAATTATGTAGATGATTGTGTTTCTCTATCAATGATAGATCCAAGTATAGCAAATACTAACCGACTCCTGGGTCTTCAAACCCAAAGGTAAGGCATTCGGGTTAACACCATGTGATCCCAATAATTACTTACCTATAGAGCTAGGCCCATCAAATTAATTATAAATGTTCAAGATTTATGATGAAAATATTATAAATTAGAATAAATGGTCGCATGATGCCAATCTAAGATCCTAATGTCATAGTGTTGGTCCAAGATGCCTCCTACCAAACCCATAAACATCTTTAGAACATGATCAACTAAATAAGTAGAGAGAGAAAGAGTGAAGAAGAGAGAGAGAAATAGAAGAGAGAGAAAGTCAAGAATTCCCCATTTTTCTCTATTTTTTCTTTTTTCTTTTTTCTTCCCATTTTTCTTCTCCTCTTTTGAAAATGGGTGGAACGCTTTAGCCGGCCACCCCTCATCCATAAAAAGGGACCCGACAGTGGTGGCAACTCACCCCACCCCGACGGCTACATCGACTCTTAGGAGCTGAGCACAACAAGTCCGACGACAATGGCTGCCTTGATAGGAAAAAAAAGAAGAAATAAGGGATGGCCCTGTTCCACCACTAATCTGGCACCTTACCTACCTAAATCTGAGCAACAGCAACCCTCTTTGAGACCAGAAGAAAGAATAAGGGAAAATCTAGGAATTACATTGGCTCCAATGAGGTTGCACGGTAGGTTTATCGAAAAAATCCAAAATCCTTCATGAAAATCAAAAAAAAATGAAGGATTTCTCATCGGCGATGGACGAGGTTTTAAGGCAAAGTGGCTAGGAGAGGAAGGAGGCTCTTATAGATCAAAGATCCTAAAGTTTGGCTACCTCATGTGCATAGAACGTGAGATCTCCATCTTTTTTCGGTGCACTAAATTCATACAAAGTTTCTAAAAATCTTAGGACTAAGCCCTTGCATTCTCCTCCTTAGAATAATTTCATCATCAAATTAGTTACCTAAAGTTTCAAAAATTCAAGAACACAACTCCTTTGTCTCACCTTCAAGCTTCCACGTAGCATCCCCTTTCTACATGATTGGTCCATTAATCTGTTAGTAAGAAAAATCTGGTCCCTCCAACTTTGGATCTCCTCCAATTATCTTCTACATCAGTTACTCCCCATAGGTCAAATTCATATGAGAAAGTTCAACAAATTTCTAAATTCCGTCGCATACTTGGAGTCCAACATACTTTATTAATATCGACATGCAAGATGAACTGTGCATATCCAATAGAATTAGTGATAATGTCATTTACCTTACTTGAGATCTTAATGGACCTACATACCTGCCACGATCAAGTCGGAAACTTTATCACCCTCTTGAATAAGCAGTTAGACTCTCTGGGTCTGAGGCTTCTATTGCATATCTTGGGATGCTTGATTTGCTAGAACTTTTGTTAAATCTGGTGTTCCTTCCTATTAAATTACTAGCTACCTTATGGCCCTATTGACCACATATGAAGCAAGCATCACTGAATTACTCACACTTTTTTAGATTATGAGGTCCACCACATCTGTAACACTTAAAGTCATCTTGAGATTATTCTTTGCCTTCCATGGCAGAGCTCAATTTCTTAATCTTTGACTCAAGGAGTCCACCAATTTGACTCTGAGGATCATTTGGTTAGCCTTTTTTCTTCAATTTTTTCGCTTTTGTAGCTTGAGCATCATCAAGGCTTTTCTTTATCGTGGGGGCTTTGTCAACGATCTACTTATAAATAGATAATTCAAATACTATCACCAACTATTAGTTTTGACTTCTAAGTCTATTTCAAATAGACTACTAGATCTAGTCATCGGCTATTAATGATGGAGCATATCTAGACAATTCTTCAAACTTTGCCACATATTGGGCAACCGTCATATTACCATATTATTCCAATCAGTCAAACTCTCAAAATTTCTAGAATCGGATAGTCTAAGAAAATACATCTCATAAAGATCTTTTAAATCCTTCCTACATAACAGCACATCATTTGGCCCGAACTTTTTAATCTCCATCTTCCACCAATTGGCTACCTCATCTTGTAATATGAAGGTGGCAAAAGTGGTCTTTTTCTCAATAGGATATTTTAGGGCCTAGAATACTCTCTCTATTACTTTTAACCAGCTTTCAGCTTCTATAGGGTCAGAGGTTCTTGCGAATGCTAGTGGTGCATACTTCTTAAAGTTTATCAAGTTGATTTGATGCTCTCACTAGTTTTCGACTCCTGCTACTTCTGAGGATCTCGCTCCTACATTAGTTATTCCATGATCTTATATTATTGTTCCCATTGTGCCTCCAATATCTTTCTCATATTTTCTCTAGTGATAGTTTGTTGGTGTACTAATACTTGTATTAACTGAGAGATTGTAATATATTCTCCAAACTAGATTTCATGTTCACCTAGGATCTTCATCCCTAGAGAGTATTTAGCAGGCTCATTAAGATGCTCTTACAGATGTGTGCTACTAACTGACGATGGTGGGGTGTCTTCCTGCTGTCTGGGGCCTCCCAAGCATTAGAGCCATCAGTAAATCAAGTAAACCTCCTAACACATCTACATTCACTCCCTCGTGCCATATCAATATATCTAGATCAGGGTTAGCATTCATCAAAATACTTTAGTTAAGTGACAAATAGGCCTCATATTTATAAAGAATTTAATTTACCCCAATCTAGCAGTCTACCCCTGCATACGCCCTCCTTGGACTTAAACCATAGTGATCAAAACTCTAAGTTTTTATATCACTTATATCACAATCTCTAGTGACCTTAAACTTAAGCTTTAATACCACTCTATCTTGTTCCAAATCCAACATCCAGATCGACCACATGATATGGTCATATGAATCCTAAATTAATGCCTTAGAGATTATACAAGACCAAAGTAATAAATAAGTCCATAAAAATATGAAAAGGACTATAAAATTTCAATAATATTTATCAAACCAAACCAATCTATCTTTATTAAATAAGGTTCACCAAATTGAAATATTATTTGGTATCAAAAATAAACTAACTAAGGATTTCATCTCTTGAACTCTATGCCCCATCTGATCGATACTACGCATCCTGCAAGTCTGAAAAAAAAAGATGTAAACTTTACAGTCCAGTAAGAATCCCCCACACTCACACTAATATAAATATGAAATACCATTGCGATAATATTAGCTAATAATAAAACAGTAACATTTATAAATCGATAATTTTAATAATACTCAATATAACAATATATATACTATAAATCATATATATATAAGCCATACCAATACGTACATCAATTCTAATCGTATAACTACTTAGACAAATGCATATCACTATACAAAAATCTCAAGATGATAAATGTGTTTTATAAACAACAATTTGATTCAACAATATTTCAACAAATTTTTTTCTTTTTATCTAATTAACACAGTTGGATCGTAACCTCACTCTGGTATTGGACTAGATTTGCTCATGCTCCAGCCATAGTAGGCCAATCACACACCATATTTCTGTTTGTGGCCAACAACCACATCCCAATCCATAACTGACATCATAAGTATCATGTTTCACACATGCTGGCTAGTCCAAATATCCTTCAATTAAATATGATTCATCATCTTGATTTGATTTTGACACTGAACTAGTCACAATTATATTCCAACCATGACAAGCCAAAACATCTCAGCCCATGACTGATACGCTATATTTTAGACATAGCGGACTAGTCCACATGCTCTCCTTTTTCGTGCTTAAAGTTATATAAATTATTGTTTGAGTTTTTGATATTAGACTAATTACAACCATACTTCAGTCCATGATAGACCAAACATAATATTACACGATAGTCCAAGACTGACCCAGCATATATACTATGTTTCTTGTATGGCCAAACAGTCTAAATACCGTCCATGCCCCATCCATATTATTAAAGTCATAATCTAATTTTCGGTATTAGATTAGTCATGATCATGCTCCAGCCTATGGTATACCAAAACAATACCGCACCATAGTCCAAGACTGATCTAGTGTATATACCACGTTTCTTGTATGATAGATAAATCTAAATACAGCCTATACCCTATCAATTATGTTAAATCATGACTTCATTTTCAACATGATATCTATAATTAAATATCAATTATCATGAATCATGCAACGTTAATTCATCAATACATGATATACCAACCAGTATATAAATAAACATACAATCATACAAATCTAATTATAATAAATTTTATAATCATGTAGATAATTATGTCAAAGAATCCTTATCTCTACCAATGATAAACCCTACACAAAATCTGACCTACTCCAAGATCTTCGAACCTGAAGACAAGGTGTTCGGCTTAATATTATTTGATCCCGATAATTACTTATCTATAGAGCTAGGCCCATCAAATTAACTATAAACATTTAAGTTTTATGATGAAAAATTTTTATAAGACTAGGAGTCTAGGATAGATTATCGCATGACACCAATTTGAGACCCTTGATCTCACAGTGTCAGTCCATGACGCCTCCTACCCAAACCCATAAATATCTTTAAACCATGATCAACTAAACAAGTAGAGAGAGAAAGAGTGAAGAAAAGAGAGAAAAAGAGAAGAGAGAGTGTGTGTCAAGAATACCCCCTTTCTCTCTATTTTCTTTTTTTTCTTTTTTTTCCTTCTCATTTTTCTTCTCCTCTTTTTGGAAACAGGGGTGGAAGGATTTAGCAGACCACTCCCTCATCCATAAAAGGAGTCTCCAGCGGCAGTGGTGACCCACCCCCACCTCGATGGCTGCATTGGCCCCCGGCAACCCGAGCACAATAAGTCTAACAATGGCAGTCGGCTTGATGGAAGAAAAGGAGAAGAAGATATAAAGGATATTTCTGTTCCACCATTAATCCAACACCTCATCAGTCTAAAACCTGGCAACAATGACCCTCTTTGAGATCAGAAGAAAAAATAAGGAAAACTTTAGGCATTACCTTGGCTCCGATGAGGTTGCATGGCTAGTTTGTTGAAAAAAATCCAAAAACCTCCATGAAAAATAAAAAAAACAAAATGATTTCTCACTAATGATGAATGAGATTTCGAGGCAAAGTGGCTAGGAGAGGAAAGAGGCTTTTATAGACTAAAGATCCTAGGATTTGGCTGCCCTAGATCCCTTTTCCTAACTAGAATCGGAGAAGAGGAAGACTTTCGATTCCTTTCCCTACCCCATGTGCACAGCGCATGAGGTCTCCATTTTTTTCAAATGCTTTAAAGTACAAAATTATTTTAAAAATTATGGGACCGGACCCTTACAAAATATTTCTCATACTACTAGATATTAAAAATTATATTTATATTTTTTTATTATTTAATTATATTGGAGCTAATTACTGTATTCTAAAAATGATAAGCCATTTATAAGAACTTTTGTTCATCCAGCAGGCTTTGCATATTTCCTAAAATTATATTCTATGAAATATGTGACCATGTCATGCATCAACTCAGATGGTGGGTTTGGGGTGTCACTTAAAGGTTTATTCTTTGGTGTCACTAATCAGTAACCGTGCATTTGAAGTATTTGGATCCAAGCAATTTACATCAGGTTAGCCTCTCTCATTTTCAAGACAAAAAGGTGGAAGAAATTGTTTCACCAGTAGTCTTGGATGTGAGGAAGTATGTTCTTTGGTAAATCATATAGAAATTCAATTGTCCCTTTTGTCAATACATGCACTATAAAATCAACTCTCAGAGTGCTCAGCTATACGAGGGACATGCTTTAACTTGCTTTCCTCCTCACAGATCTTGGTTTCCAACATCTTCAAGGGGAACAAACCTGCTGACTGGTAAGAGCTGATGCCCGCGGTGCGCTTCTGAGGGAGGTTAACTGCGTCTTTTCTCCTTTCTCTGGGAGCTGTCTCCAAAGCAATAGGGCCTTTAAGGGTGTGAGAACCGCCTGCCTACCATAATAAACGATTAGCAAAATAATAATAACAAACTTTTCCAAGTTCCAGAATAATTTCTAAAATTGTCTTTGAAATATTCCCAGGCAACCAAGCTACTCAGTCCAATAGGGCCACTATAGGTGAATAATTCATGATTCATGAACAAGATTATAGACAATGGATCGTTGTTGATAGTTGCAGTGCCAATGTCATCCATGGAAAAGACATTCACCATCAGTGCTTATTCATGGTTTATAAACAAGATTATGGATTATATATTATAACATTATATATCGCTGGCATGTGCATTGCCATTGCTGCACCAGTATTGCCGCCTTCTAGCCTGTTAAAATTTGAATGAACCAATAATCGATCTATCAACAACATGACATACCTTGGTTCATGTACTTCTCTATTCCCCAGATTGTCGAGGATCTTTTGCCAAATTTTCTGCGCTTTCTGAAATTCAAACCTTCTTTCCCAAGATAAGTAATTCTTCAACTTCAGGTAAGCATATGCCGACACCAATAGATCTTCACTGTGATTTCTTCAATGCAGAATAGGGGATGTTAAAAGCCAAGAGGTTCTTTCATACGGTGTTGTAAGAATAGGAAAGGAAGCTGCAAATAAGAAAAGCATCCATTCATTGCTCCAGGAAAGAGTAAAGATGAATGGTCATAACCAACAGCCATATATGCTGAAGAAGAAAATTCACAAATATGTTTTTGGCGGCAGAAGCTGATTCATACATATGGTGCAACTAATATATACATATTTGTGATAAAGTTGAAATACACCACACAATGCATGTCAATTTTACAAAATTAAACCGCTAACATTCAGTTCTTACTCGGTGCAAACACTGCTCTATGTAGAAAGCTTTCTTTATGGCCAAAACCATGACATACATTCATGATTTCTCAGCTCATCCGCAGGCTCGTCTCCATTTTATGCTGTAATGAGAATAATATGGTTTTAGCCTTCCTCATGCTTATCTTCTTTTTCTTGATAATTGTCAACTTGTCATAGACACACCATGGAAAGCTCAGGAAATGAGGCCTGTTCAAGCCTTCATTATAGCAACCCCAGTAGTCTGGATGGTATGTCACGTGATACCAAGCAGATGCCTTAGCATAGACATCATCTTCATCCCCACAATCGATGCGCTTCTCATTGAACCATGCTCTAGCTTCTTTCCTCAATGACCTAACCGCCAATCCAATTGCCTCGCCATCCTTGTACTTAGTGAAGTTTTTTGACATCTTCATTATACTCCCACTAAGGATCTCAGCCTCGGTTTTATTCCATAATGTTCCAACAGGTTCCCCAACTTGAAATCATATTCCCCTTGAACAAAAAAGCTTCATCAAGGTACTCCTCGAAGCCATCAACTTCCATGTCAGGGTCGTATGATTTCCTAGCCATCTCCTTTGTAAATGCCTTTATCTGGCCCCATGTGTGGTCTTTGATTGCTCTGTAGAGCTTTCCTATTACTCCCTTTGACTCGTAGGTAACTTTGTCCAGCTTTTCCATGAAGTCAGGATACTCCTTGACATGCAAATGAGTAGGGATTTCAGCAGGCACTCCTGTCTTTGGGAAGTCAACAGCAATAGAGAAGAGTCTCGCAAGCTCTATGCATTCCTCACTCTCAGCCTTGAGTGGCTTCTTATCTGCCAAGACTGTGTGGGCATTTGCAATAATTCCGAGGCTGTCATTGACTATATAATTTGTAAAGTACTCCATCACTTCCTATATCAAAGCAGCAGGCGCATTGTTAGCAATAATGTATTCTACGACAACAAGTTTCCAAATGTTTGCATAAGAATCAACTGTTTTTTTTTGCTAATTGTGTACGGACGGCAAAAATTCTGGAGATGTCTCCATATTGATGCTACATATATGTCCAAGAAAGATGACCGTTAGAGAACAAGGAAAGGCAATACTGTGGAAATTGAACCCCTCTTTCACTGGGAGAAGATTCCATTTTCTTGTGTTGAGGTATTTTCCCAAGTGATCAACATGGTAGTTCTGGACCAGTAGTGCTCCCACCATTGTTCTCAAAAAAATAAGTAAATAATAAAGACTAGAAAAGGCAGGTAAACGGCCCGGATGTTGACTAATTTAACCCTTGAACATGATATGGAACCTCACCTTGTTTCCATCTTGAAAATAAACATTAAAGGCACGAAGTGATTTATCATCACAAGATAAGAAAGACATGGTCAGAAGATTTGTGAACAATCAAATAGCTGATATAACGGAAATGATATGTACCATTTAGGTTCACAGTTTTAGTATATAAAGTAAATGTATACCTACCAACACTATTCATTTGATGACAAGAACAAAGGCAAAAGGGAAAGTTCCTTGGATAAAGCTGAGATTATCTTTTTGTTCTTGTAAGCTTCCTAAGCAAGATGGAATATGGAACTGCTTCATGGGGTATCTAGTGCACGTAGGCAACATCGACTAATCTCTTTGTTGAAGAGTGCCTAAATATGTTAATCTACATTAGAAATCGAGAAATCAGGTGGTACTGCAATTAACAGCATTTGATGGTTTATACAAGAAGCTACCTAGAATAAGGACTCCACTACATTAAGAGGAAAGAGGAGAGCAGGAAAGTATTATAAGTATTTCCAAGGGCAAGAAGTATTAGAAGTATCCCATACAATTAAGCTGGGAAAAACCACAATCTTGGATTCGTTATTTGGTAGTTCAAACATTTCTGCATATATTGAATACGTGCTCTTTTATTCCCCTGCATAAACAGTTTTAGATATAATTCAAGTGACACCAAGAAAACACAAGATCATATAATAAAATGAAGAACTATTAGAAAGTTTGATTTTTTTTTTTTGGTTACAAAGAAAGTTGAATATTGCAAGAAAATTTAGAACTTCAAAGTATTACCTCAATTGTTACATCATGATCTAAGATCTCACTTGGTGCTGAAGTGTAATCCATAGGCATGACTACACGAGGAGGAATGAGATCGGCATCCCAACTCACAAAGTATATATCCCCATCCAAGTCACTCCCTGAACACTCATTTGGGTGGGGCCTAAAAATAATAGCCACAAAATCAAGAAATGCTATGATTATTGTACTCACAAAAACATTTAGTAAATCAGAAGAATCCAAATAGCATGCATTAAGTATATTTGTGCAAATAAACTATCGACTGTGAAATCTGAAAATTCTATAAGAGGGTGGTAGAGTGCATGAGGCTCCTGCCACTGTGGGGTCTAGGGTATGCAACCTTCCCTCCACAAGAGGCGAGACTGTTTCCGTGCTTCTAACCCATCACATTCAGGTCACAAATCTGTAAGTTCTATTAGATATTCAATTACCAACAGTTGCAGAAGAAGAAAATGGAAGCATGTACATGCATCAAAGGATATCAAAATAATCAATAAATGAAAACCCTCAATCTGGGAAGATAAATTTGTCAATCTCATCTAATATGAAAATTTATATAATCTATACTTTATGAGTAATAATGCACTGTTGATGAAAGTAGATTTAAGATCAAAGTCATGTACAGATCCCTTCATGTAGCATTGAGACCTATCCTTTGGCACTAGTTGTTTAATAAATCAAAACCTGCAAGGTTCACATTCTCAACGGGAAACTATTAATTATATGAAGCTAAAGATTTCAACTTAGAAGACTTAAAGGATGAGGCTAGAACTCTATAATGTGACTGGCTGCATGCTCTGAAATATTTGGATCATATGAATGAATATGAATTACAAATAAATGAAGAAAGAAGAAAGTAATACCCAAATAGTTTATTATCCAGATTATAGTAGGGAGCAGCTGATAACAATGAGCATGATATTACACATGGTCAGCCCAAATGGGTTATAACTTTACACAATAAATATACATATAGATAATTATTCAAACCATGAAACAAGCTCGGTGGGAGCCAATTAGAAGGAATATGATTAAATCATAGCCACTATGCTAGTAATTAATCAAAAGCAACATTCAAGGAACCTCATGTTCTTAACTGCTTCAAGTCCACTTCTCAGAAATATCAATGTGGTACAAAATATACAGCAAATGCACATTTTAGAACTGTAAATTGTACCTGATTATATTGGTATAAATTATATGCAATTATATCAATGGATTTCCAAAAATCAGAATGTCGAGTATTATAAGGACATGTGCAAGGACTATTGCCAAATTGTTTTTGTTTGCAAGCTTTTACACATCTACTTATCTATATACATGTCTCCATGCACATGCAGCAATATATGTATTTATGAGGCTATGCTCCTTACTAAAATATTTACTTCCATGGTAATTATCCAACACTAGTTCATCAAATTTCCTGGTACTAGAGAAAGCACTAATTGTTCCAAGCACTTCATGATAGAAATCATGACTTACTGCAAGAGAGAGAGATTCACACATTACCAATCTCAAAAATTGGAGGTGGCCACCACACCAACCCCAGAAAAATCACACTTCACACCAGAAAAGGATTCACCAGCATTACAAAATGAATAACCTGACATTACACCAGAGAAAACTCACAAAGAGAAATTTAACTTGATATTTCTCATTGGTGAAGTGATTGTAAACTTCTATATGGGAATACTGACAGGCTCCAAGACACAATTTACAAAGATTTCATCTCCGAGTTACAATAGCAGTTTGAATAAAGTAAGACAAGTAAATGAATCTAGAACTGCAGTGAGTTGTCACCAAAATGAAGTCTGACACAATCCACAGAAGCACCACATCTAAGACTTCAAGATTGAACAATAAAATCATATTGCCATACCCTTCAAATCATTTTAAAACAAGCTATCCATAGTTTAACTCTGACACAACATTCCAAATTCTGAGCAGTAAAATAGTTTGATGCATGAAGACATGGAGTCCGAAGTCTGATACAACTTTGTCATGCATCAAACTGTATACGTTGAAGTCTATGCCAATCCCAACACTACCTTGATCTTAGGTTCCCAGAACTACAAATGTTCATCTTTCCTAATTGCTGCACCCTCACTATAAGCTTGTTCCACTGATTTTCTGTGCCATTCTGCTTTTGCTTGGTTTGGCACTCTTCTAGTAAAATCGCAATATCTTCTCCATCTAGAGTCTAGTATTGCTAATGTCTTGAAGATTATTTTGTCCAAGCTGTTGATTTACCCCATCTGTGGCACACAAGTAAGTGAGACCATGCCATTATAAAGCGATTTCCTCCTGGCTCCATTTCAATTTCATGGAGCTTTTCCAATTTATTAGTTTCACTAGATACGTCTCCATCTCTCTCTTTTGCATGACAGCTTCACGACAACAAAGCAAGTCCACAATTGCTATCTACCTACCATCAATTTCAAGAAAATTAACTTCCAGCAATTTTTGACTTTTCATTTCCATTATGATTAAGGTATTTTTGTTAATATTTTGGTTCTAATTTCCAAGTCCAAGCATTCCTCCATTACAATTAACATTTTATTTATCCTCTTTTCATCAACCAACACTACTTCACATTCTAGTAACATAGCCCACCATACATCTCTTTGAATTCTAACTGTAACTTTCCATTTGTACTGCAAGAATTTGGATAAATATCCCAAATAAAATCTTGCAGCATTTTCATCCTGGTTCCCACAAGTTCAGGAAACCATTTAGAAGTATACAAGCAATATATGTGAATGATTCTTCTTTTTTTTTTTGATGCTATCATTATCACTGACAGTAAATTTATCATCTAGTATGATTGGTTTCTTTGAGTGCAATATAAATTGTAATGCTTTCTTTACTTCAATACATCTATTAGGCAATTGCGAAAGGATCATTTTTGGTGCATAAAGAGAAGATCTAGAATAAATAACTAGTAAAGAGATATCATCTCACCACAACAAATCCCCACATATTATTGACACTATAATTGTGCAGTTCAAGGTAGAAAAAGTTAGAACAAACCAGCAGAGGAAAAGTATGAAGCAAATTAGATATAGAAGAGGGTTTTGTGGATTAGACTGGCTCATAGATTGAAACCAAACTTCAGATACAAATTCTAAGCATTGTGTACCTTTCCCTTTCTGTGGAAAACAACACAGTCAACCATATGGTGCAGCTCTGGAACATCAACAGCTGATAAAACACGGATGTCCCCAGGATGGAGGCAGGGGTTTTTAGCAACGACAACTTTCCCCTTCAGCACAGCAGTATGGTGGTCTGATTCACTTCCACCATACATGAAAAGACCATTATTGTGGAACTGCATTCTTCCAGTGCAAGAAACTTGAACAAATACCTGCCCATATTCCAAGGTTCTAGTTTCATCCAAGCACCCATCATTGCTCTTCCTTTTTGAATAAATATTCTCGACTTATTTTTCAGTTCCAACAACCTTGCTGCCCTAAACGTTTGGAGCAGCATTGAAATGAAAGGTTCAGAATCAGGCTTATAACCACACAATAGCAATTCTTTGAGAACACTGGTTGTTTCTCCTGGGGACATAAGCTCAATTGCTTCCCGTGCCCTTTCTGGATCAGTTAAAATCTTATCCAATTCATTCACAGCTTCTTCTTGCTTCATTTCAAAAATCCAATCCCCAACTCCCAATGTTGAAAGAAGAGTGATCAGCTGACGGTTGAGGAAACATGGCTGATACTTGCTGTATGCAAGGACATCCAATTTCATGTTATCTGACTTATATTTGCGCATGCTTTCTCGCAAGGATAGCTTCTTCAATGAGGTTGGATCGACAGCAACAACACCTTTATAACCACCATATCTGATTTGGAAGGCTGATGGAGTTGAACTTTTTAAGCCACACTTTATGGCCACTCTCCTAGCAAATTCAGCAGATATTTCCCAATACCATCAGAGAAACATATTTCCATCTCTTACATCAGGGATATCATCAACATCATGCTTGTCAACAGTTAAAGTTTCAGTAGAGGAACTAAAGATTGACCAAGCCTAGCAGCATATTTAGCCACATTTCTTATCTCGTGGAAATCGCCCATCCACTTTCTGATAGCAGCTGCAGTTAATCTTCCATTTGAAGCAAACATCCATGCAGAATTTTCCCGTAACTGACTAGATGAGAAAGCAAGAAATTTAAAGTTCTTATCACCAATATTTATGCCATTTCTCAGTACTGACAGTGTTCTCCTATAAAGGGCAGTATGCTTTTCATTTCCTGCAGAACCAGATCGGGATGACAAATCTGTTGAATGCATTTTTTCCCAATCCTCATCAACAAAAGAAACTCGAATAAAATTTTCTATATCTTCAGAAAAATGGCGTAGCACACGATTGGACACATTAACCTCAGGTCCACAAAAGTATACTTTGGAAGGGTCACTTGCACCCTGTAAACATAAACCAATCCAGAATCCAAAGATATGCTAGGTGATTTTGGAAGGCGGGTGGATCTTTTAAATTTTGAGTACTTTTCAGTCAGCCAATTTGCTGGATCGAAAAAGGAGCTTTCGAAAATACATCTCTTCTATGGCGCACTCTATATAATCAATATGGACATACTGAGGACTGACCAGCCTAAAAATTCTCATCAAGCGTGGGCCCAAAAAGTGTCCCGTTCTGAACCATATGATTAATCTTGAAGAGAATTTTATATGGAACCTCAATCCTTGGGCGAGGTTCGACAATTGGGACTAGATCCAAGCTGCAAGAGTAGGAAATGCCTCTCTCCAAGTCAAAATGCCCTTCAGATTCCTTATAAAAGACAAAGTAGTCACGGATATTTGGAAGATCACAGTCATACGACAGCTGCAAACACAACGCAGAAGATTGTCCAATGCTACATAATGGGGAGAAATCTGTCGTCCTGACCCACTGATCATCTGGAGGTCTTTAAAGTAATTATATATTGGATCTTCAAGCAGAAGACCTGAATTACGTGGGCCAGTTCATAAATCTTGGGAGCAGCCACCACCTGTAGTTCAGTAACTACAATAACAATTCGGTAAAAAGAAAACAAAAGAGGCATCATGCTTGGGGCATAAAGTACTCTACAACGCCAAAAGGCAAAATATCTGCATCAGAGAACTACTATTTCTTATGCAGGATTTCTGACTAGATCATTGGTTCCATGAAACGAACATGGAGATATAAGAAAGACAGAGAAGGATTCATAGCCAACCACATCATATTCTGAGTACTTATTAGAAATAATACCAGTATAACTAGAACAGCTGTACAATTTCTAAATAAAAGAAAGATAATTGAAGGAGAAAAAAAGAGCATATAGAGAAGAACATGAACCACAAAAGAAATACAAAGTAAGAAAGCACTTAGGAAGTTTATGTGCGAGAGAGAGAGAGAGAGAGAGATTTCAGAGGGATTGAGAAACAGGTAAGGCACCTTTGTTAAAAGGCTTAGCCTCAGTGAGATATGAGCTACCAAGAAATGACACACATGCATGCATGCACATATATGTGGTGAAGCTAAGGCTAATTTTGAGAGGGTTTGGAAGCAATTAGATGCCATCTTTCAGCTACACAAAAAATGCTGGAACATAATCCATGGGCCAAGTTTAATAATGTTTTGCCCTTTGGTGCTAGAACAATATCATTAAATTAGTACTGAGATCCAAAATGTGTTCTCTTTTTTTCCCTTGTCTCCTAAGCACAGGCCTTTCATTACTCATTCCTCCATCCTTCTCTCTCCCTCACTTTGGGCCACCCACTCTCCCCATCCCCCAGCTCATCCACCTCAACATTATACAACTTACCGACCATAGCCCAACACTGTGCAGTCCTCCACAACCAATCAAAATCAGCACCTGAACCCATGCTCCATTTTTGCACATACCTAATGGACACATATTAATGGAAGCTTTGACAACCACTTTTCCACTTTGGGTTCCAGGACACCTCCAACTACCCCATTTGCCACCTCCAACAATAGCATTGTTGGGATCATTGTGGATAACAAGGTGTTGTTAGATCAACGTAGTGAGAAGGCTGTGCATGGAGGCACCGATGAGGGCCATAAGAGTGTTAAGGATGCCTATGCAATGGAGAAAGGTGGAAAACCAGACCTTATGGTGAGTTTGAGGGGCTTTTGGCCAGGTTAGAGGTGGTGGTGTAGATGTTAATGCTCATGGCAGTTGGGGAACTTGTATTCTGATTAATCCACATCATGGTGTCGGTGTGCATTAATCGGGTGGCAGAAAAGAAGACTTAATCCCTGATTACTGTCACATCCAAAAGGAGGAAAAATAGAAAGGGTCAATAGGTGTCAGATGTTGGACTCGATTTAGCAGTTAATTCAGTAGTCCAGCTTACAAAAACCAGGTTATGGCAGGAAAGGGACCGGGTAATAGACTACCTGAATTACCTTAATACATTTCTTAGACTGCCAAACACTTAAAGGTAAAAGGTATTATTGAAATTTAATCAGGCACCAAATGTGTCAGCTTAGCCTACATGGTCGCCTTTTTGGGCACACTCCCTTTTACTTGATTTAATCAAAAAAGTGGTATTTAGGTAACTGATGGTGTTTGTAAACCTCTCCTATCCAAAACATAAGTATTCACATGGCCGATATGCATATATACAGTGTTTGTACATATGTTTATCCATGTAAACAGATTTGTATGAATGGATACGTGTTTATATGCATGTATGCATTAAAGCCTGATATACCTCATTGACCCCTTCCCTAACAGCTTAAGCTTTTGGCAGCTAGCAGTTAGTTGACATATATATGCAAATATGCATATATCTACATATGCATGTTTTCACAATCCATCCACATGCATGCACACAAGCACACAAAGATACAAACATGTGCATGGAAGTATGTATGCTAAGCAAATGAAAGTTCTGATTCTTAAGACTAATAAAGGGAGAAAAAAATGCTCTCATGATGGCATTCTTATTTTGCTTTATAGACTGAAATAGGTAGTCATTCATGATTTATCATTACCAACCTTCAAAAATGCATCCCAGCTTTACTGATGAAGGTGTCACAAATCACAAGAAGCTAAGAAATATACAGAGATGATATGGTTAGAGCTCAGACAATAATGATATAAACATATTATACATCCATGTAAGAATGCATGTATGTATTCATTCATGAGATTAGAGAGGCACTATTATAACTTGGTTCTGAAGCATCTTCACAATTAAGTAAAATAAGACAAAATGAGTTAATGTAAAAATGATTCACAGAAGCAAACCTGAATTAAGAGAAACTGCAAATGTTGAGTAGATGAGCGGTGCAGCTGTATTTCCCATATGCTCTCATAAGCAAGTTCAAATTTATATGAATGGCCTCCCCGCGATAGGAAAAGTATATTTTCTCAAATTGAAGCCAAAATTAACTTTGACATCCATTGCAGACCAGAGGACAAAGAATTGTTTGTGAAACTGGGAGCCAAAATGCAGTGTCACATTTTCAAGAATGAATAAAGAGGTCCTTGGCTTTGGGACAATGTCACGTTCCACATCTCGAACCTTCAAAACAAACCATCATACCACACAAGGCGCATATGGGCTATAGACTCAGCATGTCTGTTCGTTGTAAACTGAACTATTGCATATGCTCTTGATTTTGCTGTGACGCATTTGGGAAGTCTAAACTTAAGTGCAAATATGGTTCCCTCGCCTGTATGTACCTCTAGAAATGCTTTTACACTTGGGGCTGTAGCAGTTGTAGGGAATCCATGGATATTAGTTGTCTTGCTTCCCATTCTTGAAGTAGTATTGCATGCAACAATACCCCTTGGATTCAGAATTACTATAGACATAAGAGAACCTTATGTTAGCATTTTAAATGCCAGAATATAGTTTACTAGGTAAAAAGGGTTGGTGACAGCCGCAACACAACAATGGTAAGTATTTGAACCTCCAAGAAAAGGCTCACATTGTTATGCCTTAATTTCATCATAATTTGTCTGATCACTTAAATGTGGATGAAAGTGTACCATTGCTGAAAATTCTAATTCATATCTAAAAGAGAGATGTTAGATCAAAAAGTTTCATACAGAAGATTTAAAATGTTCATTTCAATTTACAGGAAATTTCTATATTGAAGCATAAAACATTTCTGTTGTTGAATACAGGCTTAAATGTTACGGAGACCAAACAAGAGATTCTGAAACTAACAAAATGGATATAACACGGAAGCTATGGAAAAATTAACTAGCTATGAGATGTGTCATAGATATAACTTAACAAATATTCCAAACTATCTAGCAGCTATCACCAAGACATAATTTTACATAAGTAGAAACTTCCTTTAGTTATAGAACACCAGTACCTTTAGAGCTAGAATTGTGTTGAAAGATGTTATGTAAAAGACATCAGTGTTGTTTCGGATTCAAAGTAAAGGATATCAATCATAAGAAACTAAATAGTTCATTATTCCATGTTGAGATCAATATTGGTAGGTTGGAAATGAAAGTAAACCTCACTTAGTACATCTCCTCTGGTGAGTGATGCATGTATACACAACAGCAACCGTAGCATTTATCGGGGTGTGCTTTCTAACCACGACATACTAAACAAGCACAAATAAGTGATCTAGGAGAATAAATCTGCAATGAGTTTAACTGATATCCATTTAAAACCCCTTGAAGATTTTCAGAACCATTGAAATATTAAAGAAAGAAACATTTTAGCTTCAAAGAAACCTTCTTATAATACTTCTATTAAAATAACAAGGAAAGCAAAAGAAGCTCAAGGCCACCAACACATTAAAAAAATTTTAAAAAATCATCAAGCATGATACCCCAAGGGGATAAGGCCAGGCATTATGTGACAGTCGTCTAACCCGTTACTTAGTTGACAAATTTGATAATAGCATGCAACATCATATTATTTCTATAACCAACTTAATGATTACTAAAGAAGCACATGTAGAACTAACAAGAATTCAATGACTACTTATTGTGTTAGCAATATATCTGTCAAGCTACACGAAAGAAGATATAGAAGCAGATTAAAACTCCAAAATGAGACATCGTTTCAAATATCCATACTAATCTAAGCTGCAAAACAAAAATTAAAGAATAAACATAATTCTTCGAACATCCCACTTCTTTCTGACAAAAATAAATAAATTAAGTGAAGCACAAGAATAATGGCAGCCATCAAATATCGAGCTAGTTCATCAATCGCTGATAACCCTTAATTTCAAGCAAACAACTTCCATGCTAACCCCATCATATCATCTCAAGAATTTACCAAAACAATAAACAAAGAACAAATCAAACATGAATCAGAACACATTCAAGAAAGAATCCCAAAGAAAAGTTTACCGTGAATTGCTTGATTTCCGCTGCTCCTAGGTCTCTCCCATCACTGCGAAACCGATATTAAATAGAGAGAAATAATCAACCCATCAGAATCTTAAAAAGGATTACTCTTTAAAAATCTTTATCTGCAGAAAGAGCGATCCTAACCACCACCACTTCCCGAAAAGAAAGAAGATGCATTGGCCGATAAAGGAAGCCGGGCGACAGAGGGATGAATGCCTTGAGAATTTTAAAGCTTGCTTGTGTTTCCGAACACCGCAGCCCTGATGAAGCGATTGGCGGGTCCACGCGGTTCCATCCACTCGAGAGACGAATGTGCCGGGGTGGCGGCTGCTAAAACCAACGGGTGGTGAGGGGATTCCTACTTGTACGCTTCACTTCGAAGTAGTGATGCGTCAACTCTGGTGGTCCCACCAAGGAGAGAATTGTGATGGCTGTTCGTGAAGTGGTGTTTCGACACAGTATTCATTCACAGCGACTGGGAGTCAACGACGAGTCTTCGTAATTTGTTCGTTTATACTAGAATAGCGTGCCATGCTAACGTAGACTCTAATTTATGTATGCTTGTCCAACGTAATAAAGTCTAACAAAGAATTATGGCACCGCAGGTTATCCCTTTTCCTTTTTTTTTTGTAAGACCACAGCTTATCTTTCGCCAACATGTTGGGTGAATGTTTTCTCAACAAAAACATGTTGGGTGAATGTTTCACATAGTTGCGTATCAAAATATTGTGGATAACCAATAATTTTTTGAACACAACAAATTCTCATCTGGTAATACATGTTCTTGATATTCTTTGGAAATTAAACTTGTAAGTTTCTTGATAACAAATTAAACAAAGATAATCATATTATTAATTATTTGTGAAATTTCACATTAAAAAAATCATATTTTCAAGGCATAATCAGTGGCTGCCGATGAAATTGAGTGAGAGCAGGGAGGAGGTCAGCCTCAATAAGGCATCGCTTATGGAGATAATCTGATCAATCTTGCAAAAGATAGAAGTTTGGCTTCCTACATGCAAAATTGACAAATGCAATCATATCTCATAAGAGATGTGATTATCTGGAAGTATCATGAGCTTGATAGCTTAATACCAGCATCTTTTCTGGATATATTTCAGCCAGGCATCTAAAATAACATGGAGTGCCAAAAGGATTCCTGAAAGCCATGCAATTTAAGTGGCCAGCTTTCATAAAGATTTTTATAAAGGAAGTATGCATAAAAAAACAACTAAAGAGCACTTAGGCAGTAAATTTTTGGGAATTACGAGATAAACAAGGATTCTAGCTCTTTAGAGTTGTTCAAATAAAATAAAATAAGAAATGCAATTTGATAGGTTGCGATGCACGAGGTATCATGGCACAGACGTATGTGTAATGCAGACACCAACCTAGCATAGTACAAAACATTCGGCATAGCTAGATCGGTACTTGAATGCTGAGTTTCAATTTAATAAATCGTTAGTTGCATAATTTATAATTCTAACTCAGTTAAGCATATTAATATCAAGTCTGACCATATTTAGACATGTTGGTTAGTGTTTTTTTTTTTTTCCTGTGTTGACAATAAATTAGAGCCCAACATAGTGATAAATTTTTGCTTTAACTTGTGAGGCTTGATTCATTTCATCAAATCTTTTATGTGAAATCATACCAAAAAAAAAAACTTTTATGTGAAAAAAATTCTAAATGCAAAAGGAAAAACATGTGCTAACTGATTCTTGTACAAATTGTGGAATTGGATAACAAATTCTAATGCTACTTCCATTGACAATAATTCTAAAAAATATAAAGGTACTTGTAAAAGGATCCGTAACTAATTTTAAAATTAAATCACTTCTTTATTTAATTGTAAGTATGTCGCCTTATAACAAGCAAATCTTTGCAAGTTAGCAGCATCTAAGCAAAGTGCGTCCTTTCGATCAATCCATTTGAAATTTCACATTAATTTACTATAAACTTTTAAATAAAAAACTTAAATACAAATAAATAATTAAAATGCATATTTTCATATAAAAATTTCAGTCAACTTTAAACATTGAAATACAAAAATTAAATCAATTGGGTCTCATATTTTTCTTAACATTTATTTGCGAAGTATGATCTGTGATTGTCTCAATAATCCTAGTGCACCTTGATCATCACTGTGAATGGCAATACCTCTATATAACCTAACACTACAGAAAAAAAATCAAAAAAAAATAGACAAATAAAATAGAGGAACGAAAATCAAAATTAAGATGGGTGAGTAGGGATTGGGATTTAGTAGCTATCTACTAAGAAAAATGAATTTGAGACCAAGCCGATGGCTTTGGATAGAGGGGATTGAGAGTGAAGGCTGACAAAGGTGTTGAGCTCACCTTAGGCCTTGCTACCGGACAGCAACGTATACAAAAGTTAATAAAATAGGAAGGGTTGACGGGAAAGGAGTTATAAAGAGGAAGTGGTAACAAAACAGAACTATTAGAATTGAAGAGGGCAAAAGTATATATGACATCTTTGAGACTGAGGAAGGAGAGGATGAGACTTGTCTTCGACCAATTGGTAATAAGTACGGAAAAGAGTGAATGGGTTAGAAATAAAGCATGGCTAGAAAGAGTAACTGATGCAAGAGGGGGAGAAGGTGAGGTGAGCCTTAGAGAAATAATAAGGTTGATCTATTATGATCTGAAGATCATGGGTTCGAAATGTGATAACAACCTTTCTATATATGAACGTGAGGCCACATGAATTTGACCCTCCTTAGATCTCACAGTGGGAGGGACCTTACTGGACCATCTTTTTTTTAGAGGAGGCATGATCAAAGAGGATCAGATCCAAGTGGAGAGATATGGAGAAGATGCTATGGGTATCTTAGACAATTCCAAAAGTAAGACCAAGGCTCCTACAATTTGCTTTAGGAGTACTATAGATATGTTATGTGTACTTTCTTGATGCTTGGTGGAGTTTAATTTGATGAAGCACCTAGTCTTCTAGTAGTCCAAATTAGTGAGCCCAACCACCTTGAAAATGAGAATGGCTAAAAAAATATCCATATACATTTTATATGGAATTGCAAATACTATCTGTAGTTCGAATTGCTACAATGTCAATCCTATATTTTGCATACTGTTGCAATATGATCCACTACTCAATTTAGATCAGGGCTCACCAAAAGCACCTGTTTATCAATTGATGTTGAGCAGTTATCTAAGATAGATTTAACTTTTAAAGAAGAGGTACTTTGATGTGGAGTCCAAGCGTCCAGCAGCAAGCTTAGGCTCCTCATCCCATGATAAGTCCCTCTTACCTTCTTCCCTAAAACCTAGAATTTCGAAACCTAAATTCTCATTGAATAGAAGGAGATCTAAGGGGAGGAGCCATGTCTCACTAGAAGCGACCCACCAATAATGGTACCCTTGCTCTAACCCTAGCATGTGCCCCCACATCCTCTTTCCTTGCTTGTGCCTTGGTTATCGCCACCAACCATCATAGGAGGTGCAAAACCATTCCCTCCTACCTCGACACCCTCAAACTCCCCTCAAAGATCTGCCTACTCTGTGAGATCCTCGCCAACACTAAACCACCTTCATAATGGAGTGCACCCTCAATGATACCGGTATTTGCATCTCCATCACTAAGGTTACGAACATCCATGCCCCATCATTGTCTTCATTGGTGGGCTAGCTCTCGCCACCTGGCACACCAATGCAACACGTACTCCTAAGACCTGATCATCAACATCCTTGGCAAGAAGCATACACCATCTTCAATAATGTGCTGTCTCATCCATGCACTCCAAGCACCTTCTCTACTTCACCCCTTTCACCTTTGCCTTCTCCTCTCTCACTACCATCGGCCATCCCAAGGATGCCCTCCACACTTTTTACTCCACAAACCTCTATAGCGTCCCTCGTAGCACCGTCTCCCTTAACTCCCTCCTCTCTATCATATGCCTTAAGGGCCATGTTGTCACTGCTTGCATGTACCTCACCACCATTGTCCTTGTCATGGCTTCTGATACCAACACCTTCACCATCCTCCTCGAGGGATACAAGAAAGAGACTAATCCCCATAATGCCCATGAGGTGTTCGCTAACTTGATTGCCACCATTGATTGGGATATGGCCCATATCCTAGCCTATGACGCCTTCCTCATCACCCTTGTTTGCTCTAGTCCCGGTGGGCTTTTCGAGGCCCTCAAGTTCCTTAACATCGCGTAGAAAAGTGGTGCTCTCCAGGGATTATGTTCTTCTAGGATGCTCTCGAGGGGTTCATCAAGAATAATGATGCTTGAGGGGCATGTGAGCTTTAGGATTTGCTTGAAGGCCACCATGGATGCTTCCCTAACACAACAATGTACAATTTTGGCAAGAATTTTGGTGCCTAATGGATATTTGGTAACTAGACTCAACATACTCCATCTTGTTTATAAAAAAATCCACATCATGTAACTACCACATCATTTGACAAGTAGACATCTCTAACAAACCCTAATTTGAATTGAGAGGAGGATAGATCACATTGCAATGATATGCAAAATATAGGGTTAAGACTGCAACAATCTGAAATTCTGATAATTATGTATCACTAGAGATCGTACATATCCAGACTTTTTGTTTTTTTTGTTAACTTCCAGAAGCAAAGCTGACATTAATAAAACTGATACGGAGAGTGTAACAATGGACATAATAGAAACACAACAGCAACCCAAGAATATAAAATAAAGAAAGCAAAAATAAAGAAAGGGACATCACCCAGAGATGAGCAAGCAGCTGAAACAAATCTAAAAAAAAAATATTAAATACATCAGGCTATAGAAGCAGTAATCCTGTGAACATCCAAACAAGTGGTCTCCCAATAAAAGATCCAACCTACTGAGAAAAACTACTGCATAGAACGGGATGAAGGATTGTGATGAAGTGGACTCTGAACCCCTCGTTGATAATTAATACCTGAAATATTATTCTACAAAATGGAATGAAAAGAGAGATTTGAGGCAAAGCAATCAGGCAAATGAGAAGATTAATGAAGCTCGGCCTTAGCAATAAATCTAGCAGTCCTGTTAGCTTCTCTTTGAACATAAGAAGTATAGAAATTAGAGCAAGATGCTTTCCAATTGAGAATGTCATTTAAAATAGATAGATTATGACCTCCCTGAGGCGCCAAAGAAGTAAGTATAGAAATAACTTTACTTGAATCACCTTCTAACCAAAGATCAGAAACATTTAAATGCAAAGTAGTGATTCTCATATCTAGCTAGGCTGTTACCAACTCGGCATAAAGAATAGATGAAGGAGGTAAAAGCTTTACCCCAAAGCCTAAACACAATCAGAAACATCCCGAATTATAAAAGCAGAGGCAACCATACCATCAATAACCGTAGCATCAAAGTTCACCTTTAAGGAGCCTGGGGAAGAGGATAGCCAAAATAATAGGATAACAAGTTGTTGCCGAGAGCAGGCAACTGATAGCTACTCCAGTGCCTCAAATGGCTCCTATGGGTGGATAAAAAATCTGCTGTATTTGAAGGGATAAGAAATAAAGATACTACGAACCATCTGAGTTAGAGCTGAGCAAACTTTATTTCAAAGAACACTTTTTGAATACAGTTTCTATTTGGTGCCATCTCAGTCAAGATAAACAAGTTTGTTTATTCACCTATTATGAAGTACTGATTTAGATAGCAGTGCAATAATCTCAATCCTTTTTTTGTCCCCTTTTTATGAGGGGATAATCTCAAAATCTCTTCATAAAGAACATCTGGCCTCTACAAAATTTTATTTGAGTGTGTAACGAGTGCACAATGTACATCAAATTTTATGAGAGATAAGTGAGATCAGTGCTAGTGTGCTTTATCTCCATGGACACCGTACCAAGATTCCTCCCTGGTCCTCCCAAGTTTTGCACCCACAAAAGTTGGGAAAACCACCAACCTTGCTTGCGAAGCAATGGAATTAATTGGTGGACTTTTTGCCCTCTTAGTGAGAAACAAATTTGTTCTGAATTGTGGACCCACTTGATTGAATCACCTACATTCCAAGGCTTGAGGCCCAAGAAGTAGCGAGCTCGCTAGATTTGTGCCTTTGTCTATTGACTCCATACCAAGATTCCCTTGAGTCTTTCCAAGCCTTCCACTGAAAACCCCAGACTTGCTAACCAAGCAAGTGAGACTGATTGGTGCATTATTTGAGCTAGTGTCTTTGGGAAAGAGAGTGTACTTGGCTAAGGACCTCTAGAAAAATTTCTTTTTAGGCAATTGCACTCGAGGGTTCCAGAAAAACTGAAGTTTTCTTACCTGCCGATGTGGATGAGACCCCAGCATGAGGCACATGCTATGCACCTATCTGGACAGATAGGAAGTGTAGAGTCTCAAGTCACTGTTTGGATTAGATTGAGGAGTAATTATGTTTGGATTATATTGAGGAGTAATTCTTTACGTACCACGAGCGATATAGAAAATTCGATGTGAAGTGCATTGATTGGTTAATACAGTTATCATTTTTTAATACATATTTAATATTTATAATTTTATTAAAAATTTGAATGATGAAATATTTTTTCTTTAAAATAATTATGATATCTTATGTCCATATTATGACATCCTACATGCAAGAAATCATAATTTTGACGTAAGATATAATAATATACCATAAGATGTCATAATTTTTTTAAAGAACAGAGATATTTTTATCATTTAAAATTTTTAAATAAAAAATAAAACTGCAAGCATTAAATATACGTTGAAAAATAGTTGGACAAATATACTTCTCCTATATTATGACATCTTGGACCATATTATGACATCCTACGTACAGGAAGTCATAATTTGACATAGGATGTCATAATTTTTTGGACCATATTATGACACCTACATACAGAAAGTCATAATTTGACGCATGATATCGTAATATGCTACAGGATATCATAATTTTTTCAAAAATAGAAATATTTCATCATTAAATTTTAACGAAAAAGCAGAACTGGAGACATTAAATGTGCATTGAAAATGATGGATATGTAGATCAATCACATAAAGCGATGTGCTCTATGTCAAATTTTCTATGCCGCTTATGGTGCACAAAAAGTTTTCTTAGATTGAGTGGTATTTGAGGTGTGAATCATGTATTCAATGCTTCTTAATCTTCTGCAAGGCCGGGCCCATAGGCTAGCCTAAAATCTGAACTGGACTTGGTTCAATCAACCAGCTTGGAATGTGGGAGGCTTCAACCTAGCTCTAGTATCAAAACAAGGCCTGCAGGCCTAATTCTAGGGCCGAGCCCCTTTTTCAATCCACAAGGGACGACTCCTCTCCGACCTCCAATAGAGGGTTAAGAAATCTAACCTCCACCAACTATTTAACGACCCTACCACCCTCTCCCACAGTGACCTCTGAAATTTCTCTCTTCTTCTTTTGTTCTTTGGGTTTCTGTGATTGTCCACTGCCATCACTGTGGCCATCATCTAATCTTGCTGAAGATGAGAAATGAAGCACCCCAACCCTATCTATTTCTTCTCTAGACTTCCGCTTTTTCTATTAAGCCATTGCCGATCAGATTCCATCAAGGGATCATCGGCAATCAAGGTGAGGCTCTATTCCCTATTTTTACAAGTTATTAATCCTTTTTCCCTTGTTTTTGGAGCCAATCAGTGGCATTATCCCTTTGGCCGTCCTCCCTCAATAGACCAACCTCGGCGACAAGGACCCATCTGTTGGTGATTGGACTAGAGTTCCCCAGGTCCAAACTTTAAATTTATATAATCAGTATCCAACCTTTCACAAAAATCCAATAATATCCAAAGTCTTACAACTCCATATATAAATAACAAGCTGAAACAGGGGCAAGATCCTCTGTCTTAGGCTAATATCTCCTGTTTTGTATTGACCCAAGGCCATGCAGGCTATCGATGAAATTTTATTTAAAATTATATTGAGATACCTTACACGTTTGTAGAAAGAATTTCCTACATCCCTAATATGCAATTTTGGGTCAGGGGCATAACAACTTCACAAACAGCCTTGTTAGGTTTAACCTAACATATAGTGACCTATTGAAATCTCCAAAATGATATATAAGAAATATTTTTAAAATAAAATATAGAACAAGAATCTCACAGATAGCCCATATTAGGAAGTTTCCACTTGCCAGTGGAATAAAAGCAAATAAAACCTAGAGGTTGTTTAGGATTCGATGACTGAAACCTAGATGAAAGGTCGACCTTGTTAAGGATCCATCTCTCTAGTCAAGCCACTTAAAAGCATTGTTAAAACTTAGAAATATACTAATTAGTAAAAAAATGAATTTGTTGATAAATTTTTATTTTACATACTATTATTTAAATCACATGGGCCAACATTCTATGATGCATTTCATTTATAGCATAAATAGAATAAAACAATGAATCATTTCATTCTAAAAATTATAAAATAAATTATGCGTAATGAAAGGAAATATGAAAGGCATTGATATCTTTGGTACAATAAATAGTAAAACTCTAAAAATATACAAAAATAAAATGCATATGTATACATTTAATTTTTAAATAAAAAATAATTTACTATATTTCCTATAGAATAATTGGTGATGAATATTAAAACTTATTTAAGTAGCTTAAATAATTTGAAGCTATTGAAGCTCAACCATCATTTGAAGCGCCAATAATGAACTTGCAAGCTATTGATAGCCTTATGCATGAGATATCATTGGAAGCATGTGAAGACACTATGGCATTGGTGGAAACTATAAAGACTCGTTTGGTTCGCTCGAGGAATTTTTCTTTCAAAAAATAATTTTTAAAAAGTTATTTTCTAAAAGTAGAATTTTGATATATTTGGTTGATTCTAAAAAGTGATTTATTGCAGAGTAGCTTATGTTTGGCTGAGTTTCTATTTTTTTGAAAATACTATGTAGAATATCTATTATATATTTAATAGATACAAGATCATACCTTTTTGCTCTTAAACTTTATATAAATAATAATATTATATTTATATTATTATAAATATAATATTAATCTATTATAATATAATATTAGATCATAATAATTAATTATATTAATATAATACTGATATATATTATATTATATTAATATAATATTGATATTTAATATAGTAAATATTAATATA
>KE505016.1:569740-596235 GCA_000441515.1 Elaeis oleifera | reverse complement strand
ATAAAAGTATTATATTAGTATAAATAAAATAATATTAAAATATAATAAATATTATAATATTAAGATTAACATAAAATTATATTTTATTCATATAAATTAATATTAATTCAATATATATCACTATTGAATATTTCATCCTAATATCCATTGATATTTATAAAATTGTAGTAGTGGATCTCTAAAGAATATTTTTGGAAAGAAAATATCATCAATTCCTATCCTGTGGAAAGTTCTAAAATATCTCTCCCATGGATTTTTACTTCCAATGAAATAGGAGAAGTGTCTTCCTATAGGAGGAGAATTTTTTTTCATTTTTTCTCCTCTTAAAACTCCAATCAAATAAAAGACCTCCTCTTCACTTTTCAGGAATTATCTCTTTCCTTCTCCACTTCTCATAAACCAAACAAGTCTTAGAAGTTTCTGTAGATATGACATTAATAAAAGACTCTACCTACTATGTGGACCTGCTAAAGAAAGAAGTTGAGGGCCTAAGAACTCTATTGAAAAGTTTCAGCTCGAGATCAACTTTATCAAGCCCCAACTCGAAGGCCAAAGCTAAATACATGATAGATGGTCACACATCTCTAGTGTTTAACCCCTTAGAATATGCAAGGTCTACCTTCTCATTCATATATATTAACATCAATCCAAACTCAAGTGGTGGTAATAAAATCAAACTTCTAATATATTTACTCAATAAAATAGATCATCAATGGCTAATCAAGGTGATTAACATAAAATCCAAATCAATATTTATTCAAAATTAAACTAAGCAAATATCATCTAAAGTCTTATGCTCCTCACTACTCAATCTCAAGCCTATATGCTTTTCTGGATCTTTAAAAAAAAAAAGAAAGGTGATGAATTTTACAGACTCAATAAGTTTTCAATATCTTCGATAAATCAAGCATAAATTAAATTATTTTTCAAATAGCAATTTAACAAAATAAGATACATTTGTCAATATAATTATTTTTTCCAAACATGCCATATGCAATAGTAAAACATTATGATCTCTTAGTCTTCGATGACTATGGTCATGATCAACTCTTTGACAAGATCCAAAAGAGACTAGCTTCTGAATATAAAATATACGATATATCAGTATATATCAATGATCAATCCTACTGGCTAAGCCCAAAAAAGAACTAGCTCTAATCCACATGTCTACGATTAAGTCCATGACAGAATAAAGAGGCTAGTCTTAATAATAAACATGCGACACATTAGCATGTACTAATGATTAATTTTGACTATCTAGGCCCAAAAGGACTAGCTTTGTCAATGATCAGCCATGACTAATTAGGTCCAGAAGAAACTAATTTTTGACATATGGCCAACGATCAATCTCATTGGCTAGACCCAGATTATAGTCTAGCTAAGAGTTTTTTCTCACTATTATAATGACATAATCATACTTATTTTCATCAAAATATTAAGTTCAAAGTCCCACATCTGATTCCCCAAGAAGAAATTTTTATTCAAAAATTCATGCTAAGGTGAATATGCATAATCTCCTAATTCCAAATACCATTAAAATAGAGAAATCAATTTATTTCAAATTTTGTAGTTTTCCATAATCATGTTAGATACCTTATGGTTGATCCATAATTTGAATCACATTTAAATAAAGCATGTAAATATAAATATTTTTCTAATTCTAAATATCTTAATTTATATTTTATAAATTATAGTTTGAAATATATATATTTGCACTAAGAAAATCTAAAAGAATAAAGAGAACTTCTAATCGATCAAATTCAAAAATTACAATCCTTGACTCATAGCTCAATATCTAGATCCAGTGCTCTTCTAGTGTTGAAGGCTCTGGCACAAATAATTTATGATTTTATTAGCCTTCAATTCGAGCAAAATTTGGCTGAAGAGAGAGAGACTCAATCTGGGCTTGATTATGGGCTCTATCTAGATGGTCTGATTGGTCATCAGGAGATCGATCTAGATCTAATTGAATTGGATCTTGATCAAATTTTTTCTTCTCTCTCTCCCCTCTCTCCCATGCCATGATAAGGGTCTCCCCATAGCATATAGGAACCGAGAGGAGTGGGTGGCCTAACACGAGCACAACCAAGGTGGCTACATAGTGGTGGCATGGCTAGAGTAGCCGGATGATGGTGGTGCGGCCAGGGTGGCCACGGCCTGAGGCGATAGTTCAGTCATGCACAGGGAAGCCAGGAGAAAGAAAAGGAGGAAAGGGGCATCACCTCTACTGCCTTGGTGGCAGCATCCTTGGTGAGGGGAAGAAACGAGGGGAGGAGGAGACATACTGAAGGTAGTGGCGGTGATGGCAGTGGGTCATGGCTGAAGAAAAAATTGCAAGCCCGATCGACTAAATCAAGATGCAGCAGAATTCAAAAATTTTGAGCCGATATGTAATCCGATCGAGATCGCATCTCGATCTGTGTCAGATCGATCATATATCTAAGATCAAGAGAATTTAAAATTATTTTTAATTAATTATTTTAATCTTGATGATCGCATCATCACCTTTGCGTGGGTAGTAATACACCACTATTCGATGATCGTGGAGTTGAGGCTCGCTGTCGAGCCGCACGTGTGTCCAATCTTTACAGGTATCCACTCGAATTAGGACTAGGATGCTTCTTGACTTTGATCTATCTTCACCAAGATGGATCAGCAAGCTTCTGGATCTACCTTCGATCTGATCTTCAACAGAATCTCGATCAACCCTTGATCGCGTCTTCTTCTTCCTTCACATAAATCGATCAACATCCGACTCTTCGAGTGCACCAGATAGACCAGCCCAACTCCTTTGAGCATGAGAGAGGAGAAGAGAGTAGAGAGGAGAGGGAGGAGGCATGGAGAGGAGAGAAGAGCTTTGAGAAATTCGATGATTAAACCTTATGGTAGAGAGCCCTATTTACAGATTTTAGAAACTTAGGAGTCCCGAGGCTTTAAGTCATCAAATGACTTAAAGCATAAGGACTCTCAACATGTGGCGCCCCCTCCCTCTCCTCTTCACGCCATTTTGTCGAACAAAATCAGATGGGGCATGCGCCCCATCTTATCTCCTTTCAAATTCAAATAGGATGCAAGCCCTTATCCTCATCCACAAGGGGTTAAGTCCCCTTTAAATTTAAATGGAGCTTTATCCCTTCATCTCAATTTGAACTCAAATTCAAATGGGGCAAAGCCCCAATCCTCTTTCCTTATCTACAAGGGCGCACAGCCCTTGGATCTTATCCATTTGGGCATCCCACCCTTTCTCTCCAGAATATTTCATGAAAAAAATGTGGGGCACCCCCCCCCATTTAATTCTTACATGGAAGGCTTCAAAGACTCCAACTCTTGGTGTCCTAAAGTGCTTGCTTTGATTTAGTCAAACCCTATCCAATAAGAAATCTAAATCAAAGAGAAATTGGGTTTAATCATGTGCTAGTATAATTTTTTTAAACTCAAAATTAAGATTTAATTAATCCTAACCCAATCAGACTATGTGAGCCAAATTGTGCAATCCTAAACCAAAATTCTTGTTTGTGTGACCCCACAGGTTTAATTCTATTTGACAGTGGGATGTATTGTGATTTTCATTATCAATATCATAGAAATTTTTTTCGATAGATTGAAACTTCTTTCAATTCATCCAATTTAGAATTATCGATCATCAAGATAATTCTAATTGATTCCATAATCCACCAGTGATACCGAGCAGTATGTAGTGACAACCTATCAGAATCAAATGATTGAATTTTTAGGTGTGGTTGCCATATGATTTGATTCTTCTATCATGAGTTTCGATAAGATGGAGGTTAAAGATAACTCGTCAAATCTCATGCTTGTCATATGTTAGATTCAATCAACTCAAGGCCATTTGTGAAATCTTATGAAACACCTTTCCATCATTCATACTGCCATGACCATAGTCTTAGGACTCAATTCATGATCTATATAAGACTACTCCTTATCTATCGAGATCGATAGATTCCATCTTGGTATGCACCTTATTCCTACAATGAGTCTCCTGCAATCAATATGCACCTCAAAGCTCTGTATGGCTAGGAGATCGAGTTATGGTGTAGTTAAACTATAGCATCCTTATTGTGAACTGTCGAGGCACTGCGATCTAAGAACTACTCATACTACCACAGCATCGAATTAGTCACTGACGAGAAGATAGATATTCTAGTAACTACTCATGTTTGGTCATGCTCAGTATCTTTGTTCTTAACAAGTACTTGTACTCTCGCTTCAATGTCTCCACATCATAGATTCAAGACTTATTTATCCTAAGAAAGCGATCATGCATCAATCTCTCTAGATCAAGCACTGTTCTCATGATAATCCTACGATCAAAATAATTATAAATTAATTATTAATGATACATGTCTCACATTCTCAACTCTTGAGAGTACATCTCATTATATCCATAACTCAATGGATGATTCATAGACACTTAAAAATACAGATATATATAAATAAAATAAACCTAATTTATTAATTTATAAGTCAATATTATAAATATACCTTAAGAAAGTTTACAAGTGTCGGCCAATCTGGTTTCTAGGGAATATATCTAATAATCTCTCATTTGACTTGAAGTCAATTGGCTACAAATCTAACTTTCATTTTCTCAAGGTGAGTTTTAGTCTTTTACTGGCTCAATTGCTTTATCAGTGGGTCAACCACATTGTCTGTGGTGTCAATTCTCTGCATCTCGATATATCCCTTTTCGAGGTAATCACTGATGAGGTAGAATCATCACTCGATATGCTTAGATTTCTGATGAGACCTCGATTCTTTAACAAGGACTATGGCACTGTTATTATCATAGAAAAGTGAGATGATATCTGATGGCATCACACCTAGCTCCGCAGTGAATTTTTGAATCAAATACCTCCTTAGCAGCTTTCGATGCGGCGATGTACTCTGCTTCTATAGTTGAATCTGCTATAACAAGTTGCTTGAAACTCTTCCAGCTTATAATACCACCATTGCACAAGAAATATTGTCTGATATCGACTTTCAATCATCAACAACAGGCATAAAGTCTGAATCAGTATATTTCTACACCCTTAATTCTCTATTTTCAAAGATCAAAAATATATCCTTAGTCTTTCTCAAGTACTTAAGGATACATTTCACAAAAATCCAGTGTTCTTCCCCTGAATTCGACTGATATCTACTCATGACACTCACAGCATGAGCGATATCAGGTCATGTATAATGCATGACGTACATGAGGCTCCCAATGGCCGAAGCATAAGAAATCTTGCTCATGCATTCTATCTCTTTCGATGTATTAGGGCACATCTTCTTGGAGAGATGGATTCCATGTCTGAAGGGTATAAATCTTCTCTTGGAGTTTTTCATGCTGAACCTCTTCAACACCTCCTCGATGTATATTTTCTATGATAGGCCTAGCATCTTTTTAGATCTATCTCTGTAGACCTTAATTTCCAAAATAAAGGATGCTTCCCCTAGATCTTTCATGAAAAATTTCTTAAACAACTACAACTTGACCGATATTAATATAAAATATTATTTTAATTAGGAGGATATCATCTATGTACAATACGAAGAAAGTGATAGCACTCCTACTGATCTTTTTAAAGATGCACGATTTCTCTTCATTTTTGATGAAACCAATAATTTGATTATATCATTAAATATGTGTTCCAACTTTGAGATGTTTGCTTGAGATAGACCTTTGCAACTTACAAACTTTGTGATCTCCATCACTGAAAGTGAAACCCAATGGCTGCTCTATTTAGATATTTTCACAAAATATCTATTAAGAAAATTATTTTCATATCCATTTGTCATTTCTCATAGTCGAGATATGTTGCCACGGCAAGTAGTGTTCAGATAGATTTAAACATAGAAACGGGTGAAAAGATCTGCTGATAGTCAATGCCTTCATATTGACTATACCCTTTAGCCACTAGTATAGCCTTAAAGATCTCTACCTTTTCATCTGAATCGATCTTTCGCTTGTAGATCCATTTACGCCCAATAGGTACAATACCTATTGGTGGATCCACTAAGGTCCAGACTTGATTTGAGTGCATCGAGTCAATTTCTGACTTTATTATCTCTAACTATTTTTAGAGTCGATATCTGATATCATCTCGTTATAGATTTTGGGGTCATCACCATGTATCCTATTCTCAGTGAGGAACATTTTCTTAACATCCTTTGTGATGATACCTAAGTATCTCTCAACAAGATGGAAAATCTTACTAAACTTACAAGGTGGAGGAGATGCATGAATCGACTCTAATTGAATAGGTTCTATAGGTTCCGAAGCTCGTTGCTCTTCAAAGACTTTCTTTCAAGCCAAATCAGTCTCCCTATACCTCCATCTTGAATAAACTATTTTCAAGAAGATGGCATTACAAGTCACAATCACATTATGGTTATCCGAGAGATAGAAATAATGTCCTAAAGACTCCTTAGGATATCCAATAAACTGAGCTTTTAGGGATCTAGTTTTAACTTATCCATCTGTTGTCGTTTGACATAGGCCGAACAACACCAAATCTTGAGGTGATCCAGATTTGATTTCTTATCATACCATATCTCATATGGTGTGGTAGAAACAATTTTAGATGGAACCCTATTCAGTAAGCAAATTATGGTTAATATACTATGACCTCAAAGAAAATAGAAAGATCAGTAAAGCTCATCATAGATCGAACCATGTTCAATAGGGTTCGATTTCTCCATTTTGAAATTTCGTTGAGTTAAGACATTCCAAATGGAGTCTATTGTGAGACAATGCTATACTCCTTGAGATAATTTAGAAATTTTTTACTAAGATATTCATCTCTTCGATCCAATCGAAGAATCTTAAGAAATTTTTAGTTTGCTTCTCTACTTTATTTCTGAATTCTTTAAACTTTTTAAAAGCTTCAAACTTGTGTCTTATAAGGTACACATATCCATACTATGAATAATTATTGATAAAGCTTATGAAGTAGAGGTAACCTCCTCTGACTGGCACATCGAATGGGTCATACACATTAATGTGTACCAAAGCAAGTATTTTGTGGTCCTTTCTCCGTGTCCTAAAAGAAAGCTTGATCATTTTTTTAAAGGTACGACTCACAGATCGGATATGACTCAGAAGTCAACAGACATAAAAGTCTGATTTTTCCAATCTGTTAATCCTATCTTCTCCTATATGACCTAGCCTTAAGTGCCATAAGTACTTTGGTTAATTTTATCTCTAGGTCATTTAGTTCCTATGGCATTCACATCTTGTTCGATATAGTTTACAGATACATCTACATGTAGTTGAAAGAGACAATTAACAAGAAAATCACTTTCAATCTTTTATTTCAAACAAATATTACAGTGGTCCTGATAAAACTAATTACATAGTCTTCTTGTGTCAAACAAGAGACAGAAATTAGATTATTGCTCACAGTAGGTACAAAATAATAATCCTTAAGAACTAAACTAATCTTTGATGGTAGTCATAGAGGGTATGTCTCCACAGTCATAGTAGCAACCTTTGCTCGTAAGGTCATCTCACTTTCCCTCAGTCTTTTACTATCTTCAAGATCCTACATTGAAGTGCATAAATGAGCACTAAATCTAGAGTCTATCACCCAACTAGATGTAGAAGAAATCGTTAGATTAGTTTCTATAATGAGTATACCTTCAAAAGGTGTATCTTCCCTCTTATTCTTCAGGCTCGCCAGGTAGGTAGGACAGTTCTGCTTTCAATGGGCATCATTGTTGTAGTGAAAATACTTTTTCTTCTCGATGATCTTTTTCTTTGAAACTTTCTTCTTCGACCTGTTCTCTAACTTCTGTTCTTTCGCAGACTTTTTCTTCTTTCCAATAGATTTTTTCTTAGAAGAAATCCGCTCCACAATGAGAATAGAGCCTTTTGAACTCTTTAAGGTTCCCTCAGTCATCATCAGTATATTCAGTAATTCGATCTTGGTGTATTGGATCTTATTCATATGGTAGTTTACGATAAACTGTGCATATGAATCAGTAAGAGATTGTAAAATGAGGTCAATTTGTAACTCCTTGTCCATTGACATCCTGAGCTTCTTGAGCTCCTCCAAGTTTTTAATCATTGTCAAACAATGCTCATGGATTGATTGCCAATCATGCATTTTCATTTTGAAGAGTCGCTTGGATACTTCATAGCAGACTGCGTAACTCTGCTCACCATACAACTCTTGTAAATAAGTTAGAATCTCTCTGACAGTCTTCATGTCTTCATGTTGGTACTGCAATTCATTAGACATTAAGGCCAACACACAACATCTAACTTTATTATTGTCGTCTAGCCACTTATCATGAGATGCTCTCGATCAGCAGTCGGACGGGCTAGTAAGGGGTGAGGTTCTGATCAAGTACACAGGCTATCTTCTTGAAACTCAAGATAGTCTTAAGGTTCTGAAGCCATCCTTACAATTCAATCCGATCAGTCTGTTGGTCTCTAAGATATGGACAAGGAGATTTGAAGTAGATATTTCCTACATAGAGATGAAGATTTTAGTTAGATTTTGTAATTGACTTAATTAATTATTTAAAATTTATTTAAAATAAACTTAGACTCTCACTATTTTTTGAATCATCCACACTCCTCACGTGGAAAATAAAATATCTAAAATTTAAGATTTCTAGTGGGTACTGCAGTTCCATCGATCGGCACACTATCTCTCCTAATAGTTATCGATGATGTGTCAGCTGATGAGCAGATAAATCTTATCCAATATTTCTATAAACATGTTGCAGCCAACTTTAGTCTCTAAGTTCCAAAGCCTTACCTGACAGTCATTGGCCTTATTTCTTAACTAAGTTAGACCCACCGTTCTTACAAAAATAGAGCCATCATTGAGATCCTCACCTAACAGTTATTGGGTCTAACCCCATCTCCACCCGCAGCATCTCATGCCAATAGTATGGTTGCATCTTCTCGGTGAAACTAAACCACTGTAACCAATCGAAACAATCAACCTTGAAAAGGGCCTGCACAACTACAATAGTGGAAGACTGCTAGACTTAATATTTTACGAGAAGATTTAATTTAGATCTCTTAGATTTAATTATCTATTACATCTCATATAAATCCATAATTAAATTAGATCTACTAAAGAGATCCTGACTTGGTCTCACCAAATCGATCTCATGGTGCAAATTAATTATAGTGAACTCAACCTTAAGCTCCACAAATAGAATTAGGTCAACCAAATTGATCAAATAAGTGAAGATCGATGGAAGGCTCCCACTGTTGGTGCAACAGTCCTAATTAAATAATCACCTTTCATTACACTTGCCTTAGACACCAATTGGTTTGACTCATTCCAACTGAGTTCAGCTTTTGGTTCCTCACCACTGATTGCCAATTTGCAACCATTTTAATTTGAGTTCATGATACACCCTACAAAAGACTCGTAGTGATTCAGTGCGACCACTACATATATCGATGAGCTCATAATGTGATTATCTCATAATCGATTTAATTAAATTTCTGAAGTGACTTATGGTAAGCGTCGGTCTGTCATCATTCTTGGACAACCATTACACATAACTTGCATTATGCCATGGCAACCTTATGTCAGGATGAATCAGATTAACCTAATATCTTTCAATTAGATCTTTAATCTAAAATCTTAGATCCAATCTAAATTTTAGATGTCAATTATAGGTTTCAGGACAACCATTGAACATAACTCGTGTTATGCCAAGACAACCTTATATCAGGATGTACTCGATTAACCTAAATGCACTTAATTAGATTTTTGATTTTAAGTTTTCTAATCTAAGGTTTTAGATCTAATCTAAATTCTTAGATGTAAACATAAAATCAGTCCTAATTAAGAGCATAATAATTAGATCTAATCCAAACATGCTAATCTAATTGAAATGTTGAAATTCAAATCTAATCTAATTTTAGTTACATGCATCAAATTAGATCTAATCTAATTTAATTTTAGATCTAAACACCACTTTAAATCACATCTGATTTAGATCTGATCTTGATCTTAGATGCATGATACCTACAACCTAGCTCAAATACCAATAAAGAAAGATTGCAGCCTGATTGACTAAATCAAGGTACAGCAGAATTCAAAATTTTGATCTGACATGCAATCCGATCAAGATCACATCTCGATCTGTGCCAGATCGATCATATATCTAAGATTAAGATAATTTAAAACTATTTTAAACTAATTATATTAATCATGATGATCGCATCATCTTCTTTGGGCGGTAGTGATACACCGCTATCTGATGATCATAGAGTTCAAATTCGTTGTCAAGCTATATATGTGTCCGACCTTTATAGGTATCCACTCAGATTAAGATTAGGATGCTTTCTCTAACATTGATCCATCTTCACCAAGATGGATCAGCAAGCTCCTAGATCTGCCTTCGATCTAATCTTCAGCAAGCTTATGAAAGTGATCACGGCTATGTGCCTTAGTAAAGATGTCTGCAAGTTGCTGCTTGGATGAGACATATCGGGTGGCAATATCACCAGATTGGAGATGATCACTGATGAAATAATAGTTAATTTCGATATATTTCATGTGTTCGTGAAATACAGGATTGGTGGCAATGTATAAGGTGGCTTGATTGTCACAATATAGTAGCATCAAACCACTTTGAGAGATGCTAAGGTCTGAGAGAAGAGTATGAAGCCAAAGCAGCCACTAGTAGTGTGAGCCATGATGCGATACTTAGCTTTTGTAGAAGAACGTGAAATAATGGTGATCGCTATCATTGGCAATCAAAGTTAATTATCGATTCAAAACTATGTAGTGTTAGATGTATGTCCTAGAAATCAATCTTGACTGACGCATACCATAATCTTAGGATATATTTTTATACTTGACGAATAATTTTTATTACCATTTATGTTGTATGTGTTCCATGAATTATCCCAGAAATTAACAAAGATGATTTTATATATTCTCAAGATATTGAGAATTTGAGACGTACATTATTAGTGATTAATTTTTGAATACTTTCGATCGGAGGATCATCACGGAAGACAGTGATCGATCCAGTTAGATCAGTGCATGGATCACCTCTTTTCTAGATAGATGAGTCTTGAGTCTACAGTGTAGAGACACTGGGATGAAAGTGCAGATAGTTATTAGAGAATAACTGGTACTGAGCATGACTAACACAAGAAACCACTTGGATGTCTACTTACTCGTCAATAATTTTTCGATGCTGCAATGGTATGAGTGGTCCTTTGATCAATGGTGCCTCAGCTATTCGCAGTGAAGTTATTATAGTTTGACTACATATTCACTTGATTTCTAGCCATTCAGATCCGTGGTATATATGTTGGCTATAGTGGGTTCATGTTTGCTATTTAGAGTAGGTTGCACCTAAATAAATCTATCGATCTTGGTAGAAAAGAGTAGTTCTATATAATTCATGAAATTGAGTTCAGAAAGTTTCTGACCAAAGCAAGTGTGGATACTGAAAAAAAGTTTCATAAGATTCACATATGAAATAGAGTAGAATCAATCTGGTATATGACTGACGATGGGATTTGATGAGTTCTCCATAACCTCCATCTAGTCAGGACTCACGATAGAGGAGTTGTATTACACAGTAACTGCATCTAGGAGTTCATTCTTTGTTTTGCTGCATTACCACTACATACTGCTAGACATCACTGGTGGATTGTGAGAACTCACTAGGATCATTTTTAGATCAACGATCCTCATTGGGTTGAGTTGGAATTATTCCAGTCCATCAAAAAGAGCTTCAATGATACTATGATAGAAATCATGATATGTCTCACTATCAGACAGCATAGAACCTGAGGGGTCACACACAAAAGGAGCTTAACCCGATCAACGGCTAGAATTTTATTCAAATTATCAATTAGATTGATGGTTTGAATTTGAAAACTACTAAGTTGTAAGTGTTACAGATTTAGTAACTGCTAATTGTTAGCAGAGGAACTTAATTGCAAGTATTATAATTTATTTGGACCTGATTAAATTATGGATCAAGTATCAATTAATTTAAATCAAAGTTAATTAAATTGGATTTGATTTAATTTAAGATTAATTGAGTTTAATTATTCAAGTTGGATTTAGATTCAAAATCTAATAGGATTATTAAATTTGATAGCTCTGCAAATTGGATTCAAATCAGGATTTGAATCGAATTCGAATCAAACCCAAATTGAAACCCAATCAATTTAGAAAGCCAAAAGCCCAACTTGACTAGGATTCTCTCTCTCATTTCATACAGAAAGTCAGAGAGCGCGCATGAAGATGCACGCCCTTTGTTTGCGTGCATGAAAGAAAGGGGAGACAATAGTTAGCGCTCCACTTCTCTGGGACTCTCTCTCATCCAGATTTTATCCATATTTGAATTTGATTCAAATAGGGATAAATGATACCTGAAAAATGGCATGGAAATAAGAGAAAGGGACCATGCCCATCAATTTTGTGCAACAAACTTAGAGGAAAAAAGGATGGTGTGCATGGTGATTCTTCCAGATTCTTTCCTTGCCGCAAGTTTCAACCCAATGCCCATATTCTCGTCAGATTAGATAAGATCTTATTTGATTAAGGAATGAGATTTTTGGAGTTTTGTGTGATAAATAAAAGGATAGAAAAGATGTGCATGGGTGAGGACTTGTCCCGAGTGTTTTCATCTTGTCGCAAGCCATCTTTTCTCAACACCTCCCTTCCTCCTTTCTTCAACAACCAATGCCTCACCACTTGTCCTCAGATCATATCTGAGATAAAGAGAGTTTAGAGAGAGAGAGAAAGAGAAGAAAAAGATTCTTTTACTCTTCTTGGCATCCAGTTTAGATCCTATCAAATCAGCATGAAGGGTTCATGCTACAGCCCTGTTCTCCGAGATCTTGAAGAAAAAGCCCAGATCCAAGTCGAAGAGTGAAGCCTGCAAGGAAGGTAGAACTCTGGGGGCTTTGGAGTTCTAATTGGGATCATTTTTGTGTGGATACCTGCAGAGGTCGGATACTTGTGTGGCTCAGATAGAAATCCTAGACATCCACAAGATTCAAAGGAAAGCGATCAGGTATGGAGATTTAATCTCCTATTCATCTTTTTCTTTTCTTCCAGATTTTAGATTCATGGTGACGTGTTTGTATGAAGATCCGATGTGTGGTTTCAAATGTGATCTGGTATGTGTTTTAAATTAAAGAGTTTTAATTTATTTTATTTTCGATGTGTAATTGATCTGATGTTTGAAAATTTTAAACTATAAATACGAAACTACCGCACTTTCTAATTTATAGATAGTAGTGAGTCAGGATTATATCCACAGGGACTGTGGGCTGAGTTGTAGTTATAAAAGAGTTAAGATCATTGAATTAAAAGCATTATAAAGAAAAGAAAAAAAATAAACTAGAAACAAACTATATTCAAAGTTGGATCAAGCAGAAAATAATTATCTCGGGGGTTACGAATCGATCTTATACAAATAAGTTGTATTTCTTTAATGATATTAGATGCTTGTAATTAGGCCTTAGACATAGTTTATTTTATTTGAGCACGATCCATATTCTTGGATCACAGCTCATCCCTTCGAGCATAATCTATTTTAGGATTTTATCTCACAAGTAAGGAAGAAATAATAATAAATCAAATCTAGAAATCACCTATCTTTCCTCGGCACGTTTCATATCTGTAGATAACGGTGCATCTTCAAAAAGTATAGGGTTTCAACCTACCTCTCCTTAGCATGCTTCGAATCCGTAGATCATGGTGCATCTTTCGAGAGCAAAGGTTATTCTAATTATGATCTAACACATAAATATAAAAGAAAGTGCACAAGATAATTGTGTAATAAAAAGAAGCTTTATTGATTCATATCATAAAGAAATACAAAAGGGATAGAATATAAACCACTCTATTGTTACAAGACTTCCTCGCCTCTCCCGATACTAGTAGATTTAGCTGCTCATGGGTTGGCTCTCGTTGGTTGATGGGGCTATCTTCTCAGCAGAATCTCCTTATATCCCTTGAAAATCCTCCAACCTCACAGCCTTCTCTTTTATTTTCTCTCTGATCTCCTCCTCTTTTAGATGTCTTACACCCCTTTTTATAGCTTTTCTAGCCTCCAGAGTTCTGGCCGTATCTAATCTCCTAAACATCCACATTCTTCTTTTATTTCTTTAAAACCCCAAGGCCTTCTCTGTTCCAGGCCCATGCCCGCAGCCGCTTCAGCTCTTGCTTGCCAACCACACCCGTGTCTGCACCCAAACTGCATCCAGGCCCACTCATGAGCCCATTCTCGCATGAGCCGCATCCAGCCTTCTCCCATGAACCACCCCGCACGCACACTTCAAACTGCACCCCACACGCCCATGCACCCGCTCGCGCTTGAACTGAAATGCATGCCCATGTTCCCATGCACCATGGTAGACCGTGCTACCAACCCTGTGCACCATGCTGTGAGCTGCGTGAAGATCGAGCGACCACCCTCTGCACCGTGCGCTGCCTTGCTCTGTGCATCGTGCGTGAGCTGCATGGCCTTCCCTCCTATGCCGCACTAGCCTATGGGCCGCGCACGTGAACCACTGGGCCATGTGGGCTTCTTTATTTTGGGCCATGTGGTTGCTATGTTTTCTCTGACTGTGTGTCTCTTTTGTGTTACTAAAAATTTATCGATAGAGACTAGCTTGGGCTTCGTCAAATGCAAATGTTGAGGGTCTTACTGGTTGGTTTATGATTAGACTTCATAATTAACAATTCCTACAAAATAGTATAAAAAGTATCAAATACTAAATAATAGAGATTAAATAATATAAGTTCTAATACTTCTCATATCATATTAATGTATTGATCATATATCTCAATGTGAACTTTACTCATCCTTGAGTAAAAAAGGATTTAGGATTAAGTACCACTTAGCTTAGAGTTTCGAGTTTTACCAGGCAATTTCAAAACAGCCATTGATGTTTAGTAGAGCATGAGTTATATCATTGGGTATTAGTACTAATCAATGTGGAAGTTAAACGAAGAACATTAAACTTTTTCTAAATTTTTTTTTTTTCTTAAATTGCTCCCTACTTTTATCTCTAAATCATCTAACTTTCATATGGACAAGTGTAGTGTTACTTTTATCTTTATTTATTAATTTTTTATATATTTCTTTAACATTATACTGCTATTAAGTGTCTTAACCCTTTAAGCTTTCTGTTTGATCCATGTAGTGAGTTTTCAATCAATAACTTATAAACCAGATGATTTCAGGGTACTAGATATAAAATATCCCTCGAGCTTACTAGCTTGAATCAAATAGACTGAGTTAAGACTAGCTTTATAATAGAGCTTCTTTGTCCTTTATACTTTTTGATGTGAAATTCAATGCTTGTTTAGGTAAAGAGGCTCGATTGCTCAGCGTGAAGTTCTTGAAATTTTTTTATTCTATGAAATAATTATTTATGAAAAGATATATAGTTACCTTACACAAGCTCATGAGAAGTAAACTCTTCTTTGATACTTGTAGAAAAAATCAGAAATGCTCAAAAAAAATTATTTTATTCTAAATTTAACTATTCATTAAATTTTTTTAATATTTGATCCCTCAGTATCTAACAAACTCTTTGAGTTGTGCATCAATTTTTTTAAAAAATACTTAGTTTAACTCGATTCTTAAGTGTAATCGGATGCCTAAATGCTAAATACTAATTTATTCAAAAATTTTTTGATTTATTATTCTCTCTCCCTAACTTAATCAACATTATCCCCAATGGAGTAAAAAAATACTATTGATAAAAAAAAAAGAAGAAAGGAAGGATTTCATCAAACTCAGATGTGTACTTAATTCAGCCTGGCCTTCATGATTCCACTCGAAGTCTTTCAAATTGATTCTCCTCCCAACTAGTCCTAAACTTAAAAGGAAGATAAGCTAAAATGAAAAGAAATTTAAATGTAAAAGCTAGATTGCCTTCTAACAAATGCTAAGTTTAAAGTCTTCAGCCAGACATCCTGAATCTCAAGGTGGCTCATACGCTCGATACTTAAACAACTCAAGTTTCTACCAAAAACAATACTTGATCTATGAGAAAAGTTGGTCCCTCTCCTATTTTGACTAGTGAGAAGGATTTTGCCTTATAGCCAAGTATTTGACAAACTGAGTAAACCAAGGAGGATGGTTTGAAGTGAGTACAAAGAGTCACTCATCCGATCCTATATCTAACCATTTCACTACCTTGTCTTTAACAACTTTTTGCAAGTTTGGTTTCAATTTCTTTCACATGTCTCAATGTGGTTTAGCATGTACCTCACAATACATGCATATGGATAAATCGATACCTTTTAATTCAGTGATGGTCCATCCAATAGCTTTCTTTATTTTTTCAGAGCACCTATAAGTTTAGCTTCCTGGTCAAAAGTCAGATCTGATGCAATGATCACTGAGAGGGTGTCATTGGGTCCTAAGAATACATACTTGAGTGTAGCAGGAAGGGGTTTCAATTCAAGGGTAGGTGGTGTTCTAATGAGGGAGCTATTGAAGTGCTTAATGAGGTGGGCAATGGCTCATATTTTATAGTCCAAGAGAGAGTAGTCTTTGAAGTTGGTGGTTCTAATAAGATATTTACTTCTTCGATATACCCATCTATGTCAAAGTTATCCACTCCAAAATGAGTTGAACAAGCCTATAAAGGGTCTTACATGACCATGGTAGGGTAGGTGTAGGCTGAAATAGTGGATCAATCTTATGGTGTAGCTTCATGGTTCTAACTCTGGTTGCTCTAATGGTTTTCTCGATTTCTGGATCTAAAGGTTATAATTCTGATTGTAATGGTCTACGACCAAGCATATACCCATAATTCTAGAGCAAACCCTAATCTATGTATTTGAAATATTTTCTTTTTTACAAAGAAGGAAGAGAGGAGAAGAAGAAGAAGAGTTCTAAAGATGAGAACCCTAAAAGATCCTAACTCTAAGAAAGATAAAGAAGAAAGTTGTTATATTCTTTTTTTTTATTTTTATATAAATATGTTAGTAGACAAATTACACAAAAAATACTCCTAAATAAGGTTAACCCTATGTCTAGACAACTTCGAACTTCCAAATTAGCCTTTGAGCACTCCAAGTTCAAAACTGACTAATCAAGTCGGTCAGATAAGAGTAAGATCAGTGGGAGGCTCTTCGTGCTTTCACAATAGACCTAATTAGATAATCATCTTTCTTCAAAATTGAGAACCCTGAACCACTTGCCTACACACCGATCGATCAACCAGTTAGAACTCGGTCCAATCTTTGGGCTCCCTTATCCTATTAAGCTCGAGTATTCCTAGAGCCAACGTCTAGTTAATTTTAGTTAGGGTTAGGGTTTATGCAAGATGCAAGAAATTTGTTTGTGGGCCAAGAAAGAATGATAAAATTTTTATCTTATCTTATTTATGGGTTAGCACCCTTAAAGTGAATTATAAAAATGCAAATGCAAATAAAACAAGATGTCCAAATAGAAGTCAAATATTTTAAAAGAATTTTTTTATTTTTTGTTTCTCTACATTAGTTAACTTCTTATGTTATATTATCTTTTTTTTGTTTGAATATTTAAAGCAATTGAGATAAAAGGAAAACTTGAATTAGGTTAAAAGTCAACTTGAGAATAAAAAAAAATAAACTAAAGCAATTCAACAAATAAGCAAATATTTATATTTTTTTTAGGTCAAGAGAATAAAAGGCAAGCTGAAAAATAAAGCAATTGAAATAAAGACAAGAACAATTAAAGCAGTTAACTAAGAAAGTAATAAAATTAAAGAAGATAATAAATAATTTCATTTTATAATCATAACCATGCCAACCATCCCTGACAATGATGTCAAAATTTGATCGCGATCGTAGGTAATCAAAGTTAATTATCAATTTAAAATTATATAGATAGTAGTGAGTCGGGATCATATCCATAGGGACCGTGGACTAAGTTGTGGTTACAGGAGAGTTAAGATTATGGATTAAAAGCATTGTAAAGAAAAAAAAAGAAAATAAACTAGAAACAAACTATATTAAAAGTTGGATCAAGCAGAAAATGATTATCTCGAGGATTACGAATAGGTCTTACACAAAACAGAGTTGTATTTCTTTAATGATATTAGATGCTTGTAATTAGGTCTTGGACATAGCTTATCTCCGTTTGAGCATAACCCATATCCTTGAATCATGGCTTATCCCTTCAGGCATAATCTATTCTAGGACTTTATCTCATAAGTAAAGAAGAAATAATAATAAATCAAAGCTAGGAACCATCTATCTTTTTTCCACACATCCTATATCCATAGATCACAGTACGTCTCTAGAAGTATAGAGTTTACAATCTATCTCTCCTTAGCACGCTCCGTATCCATAGATCACAATGCATCTTCAGAGAGCAAAGATTGTTCTAACTATGATCTAACACATAAGCATAAAAGAAAGTACACAAAGATAATTATATAATTAAAGAGAAGCTTTATTGATTCATATCATAAAAGAAATACAAGAAGGGATAGAGCATAAAGCTGCTCTGTTGTTACAAGACTTCCTCGCCACTCTCGAGACTAGTGGATTTAGCCACTCATGGGTTGGCTCTAGCTGGTTGATGGCTCCATCTTTTCAACAGAATCTCCTTATGTCACCATGAAATTCTCCAACCTCACAGCCTTCTCTCTTATTTTCTCTCTGATCTCCTCATCTCTTAGATGCCCTACACCCCTTTTTATAGCTTTTCTAGCCTCCAGAGTCCTGACCTTATCTAATCTTCTAAACCATCACATCCTTTCTTTTATTTCTTAAAACCCTAAGGACTTCTCTGTTCCCAGGCGTACGCCTATGGCCGCTTTAGCTCTCACTCGCCAACTACGCCCATGTCTGCACCCAAACCGCATCCAGGCCCACTTATGAGCCCATTCTCGCGTGAGTCGCACCCAGCCTTCTCCCATGAACCACTTTTGTGTGCACACTTCAAACCATGCCCCACACGCCCACGAGCTTGCTTGCACTTGAACCGAACATGCACCCGCATTCCCATGCACTGTGGTAGTCCACACTACCAACCTCGTGCACCGTGCTGTAAGTCGCATGAAGACTGAGTGACCACCACTCTGCACCACATGCTGCCTTGCTCTGTGCACCGCGTGTGAGCTGCATGGCCATCCCTCCTGTGCCATGCGAGCCTATGGGCTGTCTGCATGAACCACTGGGCCGGGTGGGCTTCTTTATTCTGGGCTATGTGGTTGCTATATTTTTTCTGACTGTGTGCCTCTTTTGTGTTATTAAAAATTTATCGATAGAGACTAGCTTGGGCTTCGTCGCTGCAAATATTGAGGGTCTTGTTGGTTGGTTTGTGATTAGACTTCATAATTAACAATTATTAGAAAACAGCAAAAAAAAAATACAAATACTAAATAATAGAGATTAAATAATACAAGTTCTAATACTTCTCATATCATATTAATATATTGATCAAGTCGTCTGCTTTTTAGCACGCCAAGAGATAGATGCATCTCCTAAAGAGATAAAGAAGCCTAGTAGAATGCCTAGTCATAAGACATCCTGTCCAATCCACATCACAAAATGTATATAACTATAAAGAGTTCTTACCTGAAAAATATAATCCTTGTCCACGAGAACCCTTCAAATAACAAAGAATGCGGTGGGTAGTGGGCAGCATCAAGATGAGGTTGGTGGGGAGACAACATAAATTGTGTCAAGATATAGACAGAGTAGGCAATATCCAGCCTAATAATCATCAAATAAATGAGATGCCCAATAATTGCCGATATTGACCTGGATCATCAAGGGATGGACCATCGACAGCCAAGAGTCATAATTGTTGTTGCATTGAAAATCGGTTAGTTAGTTCCCAACATACCACTCTCTTGAAGAATATCGAGTGCATATTTCGTTAGGAACAATATCCTAGAAGAAGATTGAGTGGTCTCCAACCCCAAAAAATATTTCAAAGTGCCTAAGTCCTTGATGTGAAAATGGCTTTGTAAGAAATCCTTCAAGACTTGATAGTGAAGAGAGCTATTACTAGCAATAATCATATCGCTGACGTAGATAAGAATGGCTAGGAAGGAGTTTCCGTCCTGCTTTGTAAATAGAGAGTGGTCGACCTTAGATTGGATGCAACCATATTGAAGTAGGGCATCTGAGAATTTTTTGAACCATTGCTTGGAGCCTTGTTTGAGGCCATAAAGAGACTTGTACAGTTGACATACTCGGGCATCGCCTTGGGATAGAAATCTAGGAGGAGTCAAGTAGACCTCCTTATGTAAATCGCCATGAAGAAAGGTGTTGTTAACATCTAACTGGCATAATTACTAATTCTTGGTTGAGACAACTGCTAAGAGACAATGAACTATTATTAATTGGACAACAGGAGCAAAAGTTTCATTATAATCAAATCCTTCTATCTACATATAACCTTTAGCCACAAGACGAGCTTTACATCGCTCAATTATATTGTCAGCCTTATATTTGATTTTGCAAACCCAATGAGAGCTAATGGGTTTTTTACCAGATGAGAGGTATACCATGTTGGAGCACCTTCCCTAGGTCATGGACTTCTAGAACCAGCAAGGATCAATGAGGATTAGACTTTTGGATGACCAGCAAAACAGCAACAAAAGATCAGTCTTTCAAGAATCAACAATCTTGAAGATCTTGTCGATAGGATGTTCTACTCGGATTCGAGCCCTTTCTCTTCTAGATCTGAAATCCTCCTTTTCAGATCTGGAAGCACCCTTGTAGAGCCTTTAAACACTAGAGAAATAGGGCATGGAACCTCCCTTGGGTGGCCAAGAATGTAAGCACAAGGGGCAGAAGCAAAGGGGTGCCTCCAAACTTTCCTTTCTGGGTGTGGTGACCCAGAAAATCTTAGAAGCCCGAGGGTTTGCTGTTGGTGGTGTGGAGAAGATAGGGAGAGAGAGAGAGGAGCAGAGAAAAATTAGAGAGAAAATGATTTTGTATTCAGCTTGATCCAATCAGGAATACAATACAATATATATATATACAAAGTCAATATGATCCAACCCAAAAACTCTCCTGACTAACTCAATACATGAAAACACACATCCAAACTCCATGTACACCCATGGTCTCATATGTCCTTATATCTTGAACTCAAACTTAGCCCAAAAATAAGTTAACCCCTTGAGGTCCAAGTCTCCTGAACCTCAAGACCCGAAAGGCTGACAACCTTTCACCCTAGGCCCAAACTAACCCTAAACCTCCATGAATGCCTCATGGGCTTCAAATCTTGATCTTTCTCTTGGCCACTTGAGCCTTGGGAGCACCACACTAGATCTTACAATCTCCATCTTGGTGCCCCAAGGCCTCAGCAAACTCTATCCTGTCCATCAATCCCATCAGTGCCACACATTTGCGAAAGCTATCTCGTGAAAGTACTTTCGTCAGTGCATCAGCTGGATTCTTCTTGGTATAAATCTTCACCAGCTCTACCTCACTGTCCTTCATGAGCTCTTTGATCTGATGGTACCTGATGTCGATGTGCTTCATCCTCGCATAATAGACAGAGTTATGTGCAAGTAACAGTACACTTTGACTGTCGCAGTGCACCACGACGGTTTTCTGTACGAAGTCCATCTCCAACACCAAGCCCTTCAACCACAGGACCTCCTTCACTGCCTCTGTGATGCCAATATACTCCACCTTCATACTGGATAAGGCCATGATGGACTGCAAGCATGATCTTCATGAAATGGAACCTTTATACAGGCTGAGCATAAAATCTATCGTCAAACGTTGGGTGTCTATGTCTTTACTGCAATCTACATCCACAAACCCTCCTATCTACCCCTAAGCCTCTTTGGACATGTTGGAGAGTCCCTCAGCACCTCCTCGCTATTCATAGCAAATGCCGACTCTAATAGTACCTGCCAAGTATCTGAAGATCTCTTTCAATGCTTGCCAGTACTACTTGCCAGGCTATGCCATGAACCTGCTGATCTGGCTCACCGCACAAAAATATCTGACCTATTATTGAAAATTGAATCCTAAGGCCAATCATTTGATGATTGTGCTAATTATAAATATATATGAATTGATCAATAATAAAAGTTATTTGACCTTTTTTATCATAAGATTATATCTTCTAATGAACTCGTATATTGTGATGAAGTTCTTAGGACTACTTTGATCGATAAAGGAAGATTTATCACGTAGTCCTTAAACTGGTTCACGATCAAACGATACACTATTATTAGGATGATAGCGATTATCAAGTGTAGGTTGTTGCGTGCCATATGTGTTGGTTGTCTTCGAAACCAAATAGTGTAAAGATATTGGTATGGCATGCAGGTGAGATGTAAGAGTACATCATTACTGAATGTGACAAACTGCAGAGCACTTTGCTGTCAAGAGTAGCTTGTGAAGGGTATAGGTATAAGTATCTCTTCGACTTAAGATCACCACGGTGACTTGCAAGCAACTTGCTGTACTTCGATGCGGGATCATCTGAATTTTTAATTCAGTGACAGAAGGTTTCTGGATGCAGTCAAGTACTTATCAAGTCGGTACGTGAGTCAAGATGAAATTGACCCTCCAAATAAGTAGGAGTTAATGTATCAGTGTATTTTAATTTAGTAAAATGTAGATCTGGATAATGTATGTGATAAATTTAAAGATTAAAATATAATATGGATGACTTATCTAGGATTGACGGTTAAATTCTAGGTCTTCTTGAGCATTAGGATCAAAGAGATAAATTATACGGTAACCATATATCAATAAATTCTTGAATGTTGCTTCACTATCATTCAATCTATCCGAATGTCGGGTCCCATTGCTAGATGGTTACATCGATAAATTTAAAATTTATTCTTATGCTATCGATTTAGGTTCAAACCTATGAAATCATATTCAAAAAAATTTCTGACTAATCATGTGGCTGATCAACGATTGAAAATTATTTAAGAATTTAATCGTCAATTCGATTGATGGTTAACCCTATGTAAAATTATAATAATTTATTCACTAAGTGTTAGTAAATTAATGAAAGATTAATTAGTAATTAGATTGCTGATTAGCTTAATTTGATTAAACAAAGAAGATTAGATCAAATCTAATTGAATTTGATTCAATTAGGTTTGATCCGATTAGATTATGAGATGACCTAATCACTAAGGAAGAATTATCCCTGATTTAATCAGAATTTTGGTTCAATCAATTTCTAATTGGATGAGAATTTGATAAAAAATTTATAAACCAATTAGATTAAATTTTATTGATTTATTTGAGCTTAGCCAAATATGATTTGGTTTGAGTCAAATAAGGAAACCAAGAGTCCATAAAAAATCGAACTCCTCTTCCCTTGCACCACCACTTTTGGATACCAAGTTTTATCACGTTAAAAGTGTTTTGTATGAAGTTTCTCCATGCCAAAAACATTAGATGCCTCCCCTTTCTCAACACCAAATATGGATGGGTTTTGGTTAAGGAATGTTTGAAATTTGATTTCAAAGATATTCTTTACCTAGATGAGATTGGATCTCATCCCAAACACCTACCCACCACACCCTGGATTCCTTTCTTTTGTGCAACAAAAATGATTTTCACTATGGGAAATCAGATGAGGATCTGATTTAGCATGAAATAATTTTTGTGCATGAAAAACCTCGAGAAGGGAGCGACACTTTTTGATGGGGTGATAACTCAACTTAGAGCCCAAACCTTGTTAGACTCTTCAAACCCTAACCACTTGGATGCCCAAATAAAGGATTTATTTCTTTGTGCATGCAAGTGAGAGATCAAAAAGTGGCTTTCATAGTGAAGGGTTTTGGTGTGACTTCACGGTGTGAAAAAGAGGAGAGCCTTCTCCTCTTTGGGTGAGCGAAACATAGAAACCTTAGGATTTTGTTCCTAAAAGTTTGAAAAGAGAGAAAAAGAAGAGAGAAGAGTGTTTCCTCTCCATATTTCTTTCACATCCTCATCTCCTCTGGATATCCTTCTTTAATCTCTAGAAAGGTTTGAGAGATTTGAAGAAAGGATCCAGATCAGCTAACAAGATGGTCTTCATGCGAGCTAGCACTTCTGAGGAGATCGATCAGATCGAAATTTCGAGTGGACTATTCATAGAGGCTAGATATGTGTATGGCTATGAGCAACCCATGAGGATTCTTTTATCATGTTCATCAGCAGCGACGATCATCGATCCGTGCTCAAATATGGAGTTTTAAACTCAAATTAGAAATAAATTTGATCTACTGCTTATATCTATGCATGCAGATTTTATCTTCTAATTTTTAGATTTTATATGCCACATATTATGTCTTAGATCTTCGAGTAGATTGATTTATTAATCTGATCATATGTATATTAGCTTAATAAGATTAATCTAATTGCCTTCCACTATAATTATTCAAAATTTTTGAATACATGCATGAAATCATCTACATTTTTCGATAGTGATATTGGAGCCTAGGTTCATTATGATATGTTATATGTGCATATTAGATCTAAAATTTAATTTAATTTAGATCTGATATGTGATATCTTAGATCTAAATTTAATTAATGGTAGATTACCTAAACTGAGATAAGATTATCCTGCTGTAAGGTTTACCCCTTACAATAAAAGGTTGTCCTAGTTTGTGTTGATCTTTGATGAAATTTGACTTTATATCATGTATATAATATTTTTGATCTAATTTAGATATGATCTAATATTAAAATTGGATCTGATATAATTTAGATTTGATTTGAATTTTCTCATATATGATATATTTTGATTTGATGCCTGGTAGTCAAGTAATCGGATTGGATATTCTTGACCGTCTGATCATAGGAGAAAGTAGGGTTTTAAGACCCTCTTTTTCTATTCCATGAGAATCTCGTATGTTGTATAGGGGTGCTATTTTTTCATGAAGATGAACCATGAAAGGAAGAAAATTTATTTTTCTGCAAAATCTTAGAATTGAAACCCTAGGATTGTTATATGTGATACAAGTTGTACGAAAAGTAGTAACATTTAATCTTAGTGATTAAAATTATTTAATCATGAGAAATAAAATTTAAAATTATAATAAATTTAGATGAGATCTGAAATTAATTTATGATTGATTTTATTTTAGTTTATGTAAATTATTTATATCTAAAATTATACAAAATATTATTGTTTCTACCTGTTGAGTTACTCGATTTTGATTTGAGTCGATCCAGTGCCCTGGTTGGTCAGATCAGCTTCCTGCTAAGCTGACCCAGTTAACATAGGTAGAAAATAAATGTTATTTCTTATCTCAATAAGCCGACTAAGTTCAGAACTTAATCGATCCATTATTGTGAAGCTGACTCCATCCAGGGGTGAGCCGACTCAATTTTTAGAACTAAAATTTATGCATAAAATCAATGTAAAGAAGTTTATAAATTGTAAAGAAGTTTACAAATTGAAATTGGTTCAATTAAAAATCTTGACCCAAGTTAATACTATACTTAATTGAAAATTAAGAGATGAATCCTTAGATCTAGAATTATGAATTAAAATTTAATGACATTACATAAATATGGGCATGGGTTAGCTCAGATTAGGTCCTTTTAATTAGGTTAGACCTAAGATTAGAATCAAAATTTAATAGACTAAAAGAGTAGTTTGATCGAATCTAACCAAAAGTTGATTTAGATTTGGTCAAGGACACTCTAGATCAAATACAATAGTTGTAGTTGGTCAAGTCCATATCTTTGATTAGACTAAATGGACCTTGATTTTAGCTCAACGATCAAATCCAAATCTATAAGCTGATCAAATTAAAACTAATTAACCAATTGGTGTCTAAGGTAAGCTTGGCAGTCTTGATCGGTGGTCATTAATTGAGAGCTACTCACATAGATTAGGTCTATGGTAAGTTAATGGCATATCTCTCCCACCGATCTTACTTTCCTGATCAACATGGTTAATTATATTTTGATCAGATCACTTAATGATTCGGGTTGACCCATGCTAACTAGAAAATCAATATGACTGATTTAGGTGTCCTTAGTAAGATTTTCTGTATTTCTTTCATGACTTGGTGAAGTCAGTGGAAGAATTTTATGACTTGTTGGGTTGACCAACTTGTCTTAAGTCCCTTCATGACTTGATGAAATCAGTGGGAGGATTTATGACTGGTTGGGTGGATTAGATTAAATCTAATCTTGTTTGATCTGACTTGGTGAAGCCACTACGCGGATTAAGAATAACTAGTCAAGTCAATTCAATTAACCAAATTTATTAAATTATTAGATCCATAAAATAAACTGGTTATGGTGATAACTAGATCATAGCCTCCCATTAAGGTAAATGGTAATGAATCCATTATTCTGATTGACATTGCAGGCGCCATCCTATTAGAAAATATATCCCAAAAGTCAATCGTCAAGCTATTGACGGTTGAGCAACCAAGTATTGTAATTAATTTATTAACCTAATAAATATATTTTTGATATTTTCATCATAAGTTTTCATCTTCTAATGAACTCCGTTGTTATGATGAAGTCCTTAAGACTATTTAAGTTCGATAAAGAGAGGATTTATCGATTAGTCCTTAAAATT
>KE505016.1:449329-492224 GCA_000441515.1 Elaeis oleifera | reverse complement strand
TTTCATCATTCAAAATTTCAAATGAAAAAGCGAAACTGCAGATATTAAATACGTATGAAAAAATGAAATTACAGACATTAAATACACATTGAAAAATGATGACTGTGGACTAATCAAGCAAGATGATGCACTCCACGTTGGATTTTCTACACCACCCGCAGTGCACAAAGAATTTTCCAAAACTGATATTCAAGAGAAAAGAAGGAATCAAATTCCATCCTAAATCTCTTCTACACTTTTCTTTGACATCTAGAATTCTCTAGCATCTCTCAATCTGCATGCTTGAATATATTATTAGCATTAGGATAAGAGTAACCATGTTTTGACTCCATTCCAATAAAGGCATGCTTGGTTCATGATAGAAATGAGAATTGGAATTGATTAAAATGACTATATCCCTCAACATATTTGATTCATGATTGAAATTAGAATTAGAATGGAAATAGAATTTGAATACTAAAAAAAATAAGGACAGGTTTCAAAGATTGGGCATTTATATTTCCCCAAAATGAAAATAAAATAAGACTTCCCAAACAAATTACTGAAATAAGAATCACTTATTCTCATTCCTATTTGAAAATAACTCTCCCAAACCTAACATGCCCTAAATATACCCATACAAACATATGATATATTGCATCATTGCCTATCTTAAAATTTGGGCTCCCACTTCTCCAAAGCTAAGCTCCCGCCAGCCACTCCCTAAAGTCCACTTCTCAGTGCCACCATCATTTTAACTCAAGCAACACGAACCCCTCAAGGCAAGCAATTCTTACTAAGTTTCCATTGCATTTCTAATTGATCAGCCATTAAATCATGAGTAGTTTCCTTCCTAAGATCTTACCAATGAGGGGCAGAGGCTTCATGTTCTACAAGATTTGCTGATCTCTTCATGGAGAAGACAACAATTTCAGAATATTTCTCTGATGGACATTCAATCTCATCCTCTAAAACCTCATCCATCTCCTTAGGTTATGCCTGTTCCTTGTTCAACTCTAGCCCCAGATCTGCCCGGGGTCACACTTTTCCTGGAAGAACTAGTAATCACATTATTGGCATCCTTGTTGGAGCTTCCTCTACCAATTGGAACTCTAACATCCATTGCAGTAACCCCCAAATTTCAAATCAACAGCTACATCCTTACAAACCTTCGCTTTAATCACCATGGCACTGCCATGACCATAGATCCCACCTTACTAGCCAAGAACATACCATTAGCCAGATCCTCACCACCCTTGAGCATTCTAAGAAAACCCTAGCTTCCTCTTCCATTTGACCAATTCACAACATTGATAATCCTGTAGATAAGGATCTGGTTGTGGCAAATAATTCAACCGGAAGATCACCGGAACAAGGAATTATTATGCAATCGGTGGATTGCCATCTTTGATTGGCCGAAAATAGTTGCTAACACCCCCTGTGCACACACCTGGCTCTACTCAATTGAGGAGCTAATCAAGAGAAGCATCCCTTCCCATATAAGGATACAATCAGAAGCCCAGCCAAAATGCTTCAGAATTATTCTGAACATAAGGGACCAACCGCTGAAAAGAACTCAGAGAAATAAGAAAATGAGCAATGCAAAACAAGCCACCCTCACAGGCACTCACACACAAAACTACTTTCAGACCACCTGAAATTTCAGTCTTTAGGGTCTTGCAGAATCAGCAAGCATTGGTAAGATAACAGAACAGCAAAAGCAGAAAGCCAGAAACAGAATAGCAAGCACTGGTAAGATAACCTCAATCCTATCAACCTTGCAATTAAGAGTCAGCTAGTTTAGTGGAGCATACTGAATAACCTTACTAATTCTTACAGGAATCTGATATTTCTCCTCCTTTAAACTGCTTAGTCTGTAGCTAGATATGAAGCCATCAAAAATGTCCTCCAAAAAGTCAACTGCTAGCAACGCTTGATGATTGATGTTTCCACCAAAATATTTATGATTTCCGGTATAGATCACATCACATGCCATATAGTAGCAAGTTGTCCAGCTTTTCTGTGCTTTGTTTCAACTTTCAACTGTAGAATTGGATCAGTGCGCATACCATACAGACATAAATCATTCGACCAAACTAACAATCTAAAAGATATACAGAGATGCGACCTGAATTCTACAATGCCATTAAAAACTACCGTGCAGTAGAGAAGTTACTTTCCTTTACACCCATCTCCTTGTCAACAACCCGGGAAGAAGCAGAGGGGCATATAGAGCATTTACCTCCCTATGAGCATTAAGTAGCAGAGATTGCTATATCCAATCTCATAGACAACATTATGATAAAAGCATATAATTACTCATATACCAATAATATAATTTGACGGGCACCCTTAATGTTGATGAGGATATGGAAGCAACTTCAGGATTTCAGGTAGCATCCTGCCAACCCATCCCTGCAAAGCAAGCAATCAAGTTAGGTGGTTCTAGCATGGTAACCATGCTCAAAATCACAAGAACATGCACATACATCCAAAAATGAGTACGTCCCTTCGATTGAAGAACCAAGGGCATGCATATGCTATGCAACATACCAATCAATTCAAAACCCAGAAGCAAGAAAAGCTTGTCCATATGCATGGCTCAAACAAAACATTTACTTGACGATCTTCAGGCCACATTGTAGGATAGACAAGCAGCAAAATAAAGTGGCGAATGATCATGCTCAGACTACCATACGAAAATTGCATGCTTAAATGTTATGCATGCAGATTAAAGCACATCTCTGTGATAAAACTTCAGGATGGCTGGGATTATACCATATTTTAGGCTCTGTACTACATACAGTAAACATACTGATGCATCAATGATTTATTTTTTAACAGATCATTACATCCTATTGTAAATGCTTATCATGCCGCACTATTGGTAAACCATGTCTGCAAACTTGAAATTTTCAAGCAGTTGCTCTTCAATTACATGGTAGAGATTCCAATCTCTTCCTAGGCTGCTGCACCAGCTTCAAAGATATCTTCTGTAAAATCAATTGTGCATTAGACATATGCTCCAAATAATTGTCCTGGCCCTACACGAGTCCTTCCAGCATACTGCTTGGGTTTAGAGAACTAAGAAAATATTTTATATTATCCCACACCAGTTAGGGACCAATAAAGCATGCACACCATGCAATGAGGTGCCAAACTGCCAATAATACAAAAACATGGCACCACTAAAAGATACCAGAGATTGTAAATGGCTCGGTGGAAATAGTTCTCATGCATTTAGGTTACATTACTGGCTTTTCATGGGATAGAGAGACTATCCTAAACAATCCATCACTAGGATATACTGGCAATGTGATTTCGAATAAACAAGTGCTAGACAGGTATCGAAATCATGAACAACAGGACAAGAGAAAGAAGAATTAAATATTCAATTATGGAAGCATCAACTGCATCCACGTGAAGTTCATCCAGATGCCATCCTGTGTTGGCCTTTATAACCATGTATCATGATACTATAAGGACTGATATGACATAACACACATCAAAATGAGTCAGTATAATGCACACCTTTAAATCATGCAAGTAAATATGTGCTATAGGATGTATGGAATACAAAATGGAGTCACACCAAAATCCCTGCCAGAATAAACCTGCTTAAAGACTATCAGTCTCAGATATAGTACAGCAGCTATCATTAAAAATGTTAGCCTGATAAATTAGCACCGGGGGGTTTCTCAGTAGCCTCCCAGTGGAATCATGTGGTAAATTAGGCAATTGGGTCCCATGTGAATACTGCAAGCAAAGGATAGTTATGACATTTCTCCCACCTAAGCTAGCATAGGAGCTATATCGACAATTAGGAAAACATGGACAAAGCCTTAACTTATGACAATTAGTTACATATCTTCAGTGGGATTCGCCATCAATTAATGTCACCATTTTCAACCACAATCAAGATGATTTATTTTGGTTCTTTTTCTTCCTGGTAGTCAAAAGGCCTCTCTACCTGATCTCCATATTTCCCGCCTCTGGATATCTAGAGTTTGTATTCAATTGTCAGTTAGCAATTAGTCCTTTTTTCTGCATGGAATATGGGGCTAACATATGCCTCCCTAAACTTCTTTTCCTTGTTTCTGTCAAGACTGATATACAATGTTGATCCTTTCCTATCAGCTTAAGCTTTTGGGTCCAGTTGTTAGTTAAAATGGTAGCAGAGGTCAGGTTTTGCTGCAAGTCATGGGTTTGAATCCCCTCAACTTCAGTTATTTATTTAATTTTCTCAGGTTGTCTGTTATGCCGATCTTTCTCTATCTTGACTCAATTATGCCCCAACATTCATGGTGAGGGCCATGTTGTGGTGGGATGGGGTGTTAGGCATGTTTTACATCGCTGACTCTTTCCCTATTCACTTAAGATTTTGAGTTCTAGTGGTTACTTCACAATTCAAATCATCTTCCTTCTCCCTTTGATTTTCATTACATAATCAGAAGTTTTTGTCAGGGTCTTGATGTGTGGGTTCATCCTGCTAAATAAGGTCAAAATATCGTATCTCTTAGAACTTCAAGCTAACTTTGAAGTCATTCAGAGCTGTTGGTCTAAGCATTGTAAGCTTGCATGTAGAATTGATTGATCACAAAATCTCCTCCTAGCTATCAAAATCAATCTGTCCCTTGCCACCATTATGTTGCTAATTTCTGAATGGTTAGGCAAATATGGCTCTGAAATCAATACATAGTCAAATGCTCAAGCGCCAACTTCTTTTTCAAAGCTTGTAGTTCCATATTATAATGCCAGGTATTGCAGCAAGTTTCAAATGGACGTACACGTTTTTCCAAGAGGATCAACAGTTTTTTCAGGATTTTAACAATATGAATTCCACATTCACCTTTCTCTTAAGTGCAAGCATTAGTCTTCTTTATTAGGGTCACCAAATCCCTTTCCTCATTTCAAATTTAATCTCACCAGTTGGCGCCAAACTCCAACTTTTGCACATTGGCACATGGAAATGCACCTAATTGTATTCTTGGGATTGTACTGGAAGTTAATGCATGCCTTTCTTATCAATCTCAAGAATCCAATTAGTGCTCTTAGTGATGTATCTGCTGAAGATATTTGATGTAGTATGGATTCTAAGATCCATCTTATCCCAAAGCCATGTTTGATGTGGTCAACAAGAAACCAGCAAGCTAATGGATGCTGTAACTCCTTGCTTCTTTTTAGCATTTCAGTCAATTTATACCCATTAGAAAGAACACTTCAAGACATATGAGTGATATCTCATGGTCCTTGGGCCCTGGCCAAATTCCAACATGTTTAAGAATCAAAATTTGTTGGAATATACAGACATAATTTAGTGATGAATTATACCATCTTCAAAAAGCATTCAACCTAATAGGTAGGAGGCACGAATACTTCAAATTGAATGCTGTATTTGTATTTGATCATATACCAACAGTAGTCAAGGATGTCCAGGCATATGTGTTTGTACTTAGGTATCTGTTTTCCTTAAAAAATAAAATAAAAGGTTCTGAATACTGCCCTAATACTCAAAATACTTCCTAGATACTAGAGAGATTTTTCTAAATGAATGCTGACCTTTCTAATGGAGACACACACACACACACACACACACACATACAACTCACACACACACACACATATTAATATACATATGTAGGTATGTATGTTTGTATGTATGTAATACATATGTATACACAAGTACACATATACACACAAACATGCACAAGCAAACATATATATGAGTTTCAAAATCAAGGATTATTCTATCCTGATTATGTTTGTCAAATTTTATATCAAGAATACTCTTCTTGTGTATCTTAAAAATGTGTTTATTACCTAATTGTTAACTACCACACATACTTTCTTCAACTTTCTTAATAACCTTTTTTAACTCTCTTTTGTAATTCGAGTCTCAAGCAGATTGGCTATCAAATTCAACTCCCCCCTCCCCCCACCCCAAACAAAAAAAACATGCATTGCACATGTCCTGTTGCTAGTTAGTGTGTGTGCGTGTGCACGCACGTGATGTATATAATATACATATATGTATGATTTTAGTTTTAGGCATTTTAATGGTATAGATTGTTACCAATAATTTGAATCTTTGATTTGGAAACTCCATTATTGAGAGTTGATTCTCTCTCTTGAGATGAGCATAGTCCATCTCATACACATACAAACATATACAAAAATATGTGAATATATTATATACAAATATGTATATATAGTCATATAATATCCCATTTTCTTAAGATCTGCCACATTACCATATTCAAAAGATATCATATTCATATCATTTGTTATTTCCATGCTTTATAGCCTAATAGTATTTTAGTCATAATAGGTACTACTAATAAATTTATAACCTAGAACAAAAGTAGCCTAGAGGTTAGCATTATCAAGGATCTTTCTAAACTACCAACTTCCAAGAGAAGTCATTAGATGATGTGAGATTTTGAGAATCATTATTGACTTTATATGGCCATTTAAACCTATCATCTTTTGTTGTTAACTCTTTTCTTGCCCTCTCTACCATCCTTTCCAGTCTTCTTCATAAAAGTTCTTCTCCCCTGCATGCTCTCCATATCCACCCGCAGCATCAGGATTTCAGCCAACCTCATTACTATTATTTATTGATGCTGCCCATTGCATACTCTTGCTTCTTAAAAGAGACTACCCATCAAGCAATTCCAACTGATGGAATAAACCATCTAACGCCTCGCAGACCAGGAGTTCAAGCCAAAATGAAACATTGTCCATAATCTTTGTTCTTTTGATTGGCTGAAAACAATCCTTAAAAATATTTGCTATGCACCACCTTTTAGTCGAGAATAAGTCAAATCAGACAAACTAACCCTATTGTAATTCAGACAGCTTATTTAAATTAATACCTGGGTTTGACATCCCAAGCAGTTTGGCACATACCCATTAATGAGTACCATACAGAGACCTCTTGGATACATGGACGTCTCGTTCAGAATAGGAAGGCTCAGAATGGTATAAGGAGGCTCAGTTACAAACAACCCAAACCACTCTCATGATGTGAGGACCAAGCACTTCAATGATGGATTGATAGTTTTCCCCGAACCGATCTAAAACCACTCCCAAACTAAGCGAAATCAAGGTTCCACTTAGCAAGTGGGCTAAAGTGTGCTTTCCCTTGTTTTAATTATTTGAAGGTGGAAATAAGGGGAAGAGAGGGGAGGTTGCTGCAAGGGTTTTCGCATTGGATTGACCAATATATAACCATTTTTAAGCTAGAAATTCATTCTAGGTGGGGAATTTTCTTCCAATTTTTAATTTCATTAATAGCACAACCACTAATTTTAGACTAATTGGCGAAAGGAGGAGAAAACCTTTCCAAGTTGATTAAATTTATTTGATGATTGGATTTATGCATTTGGGTTTGATATTTGATTTTGGATTTAAATGCTCTGAACCAATCTTGGCTTAATTACTTGATGAATGATAGAATTGAAACTTCTATTATATTTATTTTTGATGGATTTTAGCTGATTATGATTGATTAGCTTCGTATTATCCTGGGCTGCATCCCTCGGTAGCATAACTATATTATCACCCGGATTTAAAGCGTGACAAAAACTTCCCTCTTTTACGCTAGCAAAGTCTAGTCCACATTGGGTTCCTTATCGAGTTGCATTCATCTCCTAATTAAAAGATAATACAAATTACCAAATAATAAAGTATTTTAAGAATGCTCAAATTTAGGCAAAATCCAGATTTTGGCTCCTTATTTAACTTCGCCTCCAGTCACATCACCAAATTGTTCCTAGATTAAAAGTTATGGTTTCCCAAAACTTTGGTACCCGATTGAGCCTTAGATGTGGTAGATCTTGCTCCTAACAGCTTGTCTAAACATCCTAAATGACCAGGTTGGTCCATGATGGTTCAGATGATCCTCTTGGATCATAGACCTTAAGAATTTAAAAAATTTGAATTTTAAAATTATCATGGTTTAGTAGTTTTACAAAGCTAATTTATAAAATAAATTAAACTACTTTGTTGGAAAATGATTAGAAGTATAATCTACCAGTCATCACATGATGACTTGACTAGTTTGATATTTTTTTCTTTTGTAAACAAGCTAGTGTAAGGAGAAAGGACAACATGAGTTAAATTAAAATTTAAAGAAGTAAACAAGAAAAATATATAGTTTTGATTGGATTGCTGTAGATAATTAGTTCATCTGAATGAAAACGTGAAGATAGAAGGATAATATCACAGGCAGGCACATAGACAAACAGAAGAGAGAGAGGAGGGGGGGGGGGGAGGGAGTGTGCATAATTTAGCGGAGCCATACGACAGACAAGGGTCTCTTTTACCAACAGCACAAACAAAATGGATTACTTATGTTAAGGTAATTAGTTCACCAGATAAAATATGAAGATAGAAGGGAAATATCATGGACCGACAGATGAAGAGAGAGAGAGAGTTGGAAAGGTGTGGTGCTCGATGAAAGGAGTTCACATAATTTAGCTGACCAATATGAGGGTCGGTTAGGGACAAGAGTTTCTCTTTTCACCGGTGAGTTGCTTAGCGTAAAAGATGGTAGGTGGATGCATAAAGAGTAGAAGACCCTTTTTCTCTTTAGCTACAAAGAGCACATTAGAAAAAGCAAAAGACAATGTAATCAAGACATCATGCCAGCCACCGCATTACATCAAGTTTATCAGTAATTAAAATTAATTAACAAGTATTAAACATAAGATTTTAAGTAATTTCTAGACCTTATATTAAAGTAGATTAAATGGTAGAACATTCACACAGAAGTCTGAACTCCTAAGCAGACTAGTATTCTACTTAACATGCCGATAATTACACCTTAATGGTTAGGCATCAGATAACTGATCAAGTGGCTGCTTATTTAGGCAATTTTTTATGTTATTGTTATAAAGTAATTGTGCTTAACCAAAACATGATATTTATCCAGCACAGAACAGCACTAGCATAGTGACAGGATCAGGCAACAAGACACATATGGCACATTATGATCTCAACTGTCATCAGTCAAGCCTCAAGATCTAAGGTTTGTGCACAGGAATACAATCTTATGTGGCTTGTGCCTGGCGCATAAATTAACTATATATCTGAAATAAGCTAATAGCAAGCAAAAGACCTGATGGAGTAGCATAGTGAGCCTAATAATCAAATTTGATACCATACCTTCAAAACATAAGCACAATATGTCATTTACCAGAGATCAATTCTTTCTAATTTTGCAACAGACTATGGAACCTTAATTTATCTTGAACACACAGAAAATTCTTATCTGTTAATCACAAAAATCAGAGGTAAAGACATAAACACAATGTGTCATTTACCAGAGATCAATTCTTCTAATTTTGCAACAGGCTGTTGAATCTTTTAATTTATCTTGAACACAGAGAAAATCCTTATCTATTAATCACACAAAATCAGAGGTATTGATAAGAAGGATAAGTCAATAATGCAAATGCAATCTGCAAGATTTGTTTTCTATTTAAATAAGTAATAAAGCACATTTGGGGGACTTAATAACCTACTTGGACAGAACACCCATGAGATCACTAGGAGAGAAATGTGGTAACTTAGCATTCTCGCCTTCAGAACCATCTCCAAAATCCAAAACAGTCTCTTGCTTCACTCTGACCCTTTCATTACCAATGCACATATTCCAATGACTTGGGTCATTAGTTGGAGATTCATTGTCATCCACGGCAAACCGACTGGGATGCATGTACCTTTACCCACAAATCCAAGATTCCTGCCTCGTCCTTGGTCAGACAATACGCTCATTTTTGGGTCAGATCCCTGAACGCACAAGCTAGGCAAGTGAGCGGGCAATCTACTTGCCAGAGCAACATTTACTACCGAGTTCTGCACCTTCCAACCAGTGCAGCTTTCTGGACGAACTGAGCAGGATGACACTGATGGCGAAGCTGATCCTGGAACTGAGTACCCATTTAGCACACTGACATTCTTTAAGTCTGCATCTGGGACTTGTTCCACATCCAATGGTACATTATGTGACTGAGAAGATATCAGGCTGCAATCCATGACTGTGCTACTGTTAGTATAGTTAGAATTTTGATTAACAGGAAGAGCATTGCTCCTGACCTGAAAGCTTGTGGATGACAGAGAGGTATCCACTGTAGAGTTCCGATTTATTGGAACATTACTGTTCCCGATCTGGAAACCATTTGATGACTGCGAGGGAGCTATAAGACAAGAAGGTTGTACGTTAATTGCATGATTGGATTCTGATAGCACAGGATAGGGGTGTTGCTGTTGTAACATTTGCACCAGCAAGTTACCACTCTGACTTTGTTCACCCCTCCAAGATTGCCAGCAGTACCTGTTGGACTGAATTGATTACCAGACCAAGCTGAAAAACCAGAAGACATGTCTTCAACAACAATGTTGGACTGAGGAAGCTGCTTCTGTGTACTGGATTGGCATTTCAATAGAGGTTGACCAAACGCCACTCCTTGTTCAACAGGAATGCACTTAGGTCCTCGCATCGAAGCATGTAGAAGAACTGGTTGATCAACTGCTGGCAACACTAAGCTGCCTGAGGGTCGGCCTAAGAGCTCAACATGCAAGGCAGCTAGGGTTTGTGGTGGAATTGACCTGAAGCAGCCAAAGCTTGGAAATCAAATCTGCCCAATGAGCCCAATTTGGCATTTGGTTCTACAGATCCACAGAATGAATTAGGAAGCACACTCTGGTTCTGAGCAACCCCACTTAACCTCTTCAAGTATAGTCTGAATTTCTGCACATTTTTACCAAACTGCTGGTGAAAATTCTGTTCATATTTTCAAGAATAGCATAAGATATATCTTTCTTTCCTTGTAAGCACAAGGTGCATCTTTGTAATAAATAAAGCTCAATAGAGTAATAACGGAAAACATGATCATTGAATATGAACAGGCATTCTATGCCATATTGGCATTTGCAGTTTACTATGAAGTAAAAGCAGCTAAGTAATCTTTTGAGAATTACCCATGAAATGAACAAATAGCTACCCAGGGTTTTATGATTAAGTGATCTGATGACCATGCCAATAAGTTTTAAATAGTAGCTGATGTTATGATGTTTGTTATTAGGCTCAGGATTCATGCTTCAAAGATAAATGACTTCCCATCACAAAAAGCTTGCCTCCTTCTATCTCACTAAAGAACTAAGTTCATAGAAACCTTTGTGGAATTTGTTCTCAGGCTGTTCTCCTCATTAGCAAGTCTGCTACTTAAATCTTACAAACAAATCACATAAGGCAACAACTTAAAAAGCTATATCACACACTTAAAGGCATAGAAATTAACTTTGAAAGCTGTACCTTCAACTATGGCTAACTTGATATTTAAATCAAATTCCACCATAAGATTGCATCAGAAAGGCCCTTAGCAAGGAGAATGTCTTCCTTGACATTTAATGGCATGAATTTGTTCAATGTTTTTCACCAATGGGATGGAAGAAGAAAAGGAAAATATTGGCATCATGAATCAACTAACATACTCCAACTGTTTTAGCAAAAAATATCTCAAAATTTAGAAATTTTACTCAATGACACAAAAAGAAACCACAACAGAAAGCTTCTTCGAACTTTCTGTGTGATTTTCTCATCAATCTCTCCTTTTCATACAAATCCTCAACAAGCTTGCATGAGAAGCACAAAATCAACATAGAACTAACCAAATTGATACCTTTGAAAATATAGCCAGAGCTACTTGATCCACTAGGTATGTATTAGGTACTGACAAGGAAGCTTTCCATTTCCAGCTTCCAAGCCATGATTCTCCCTCTTGGAAGAATGTTCATTGTCCATTTGCAGTTACATATAATTGATGAGTACTTTAAATGTTGCGATCACTCAGGCTTAAACTCAGAACATCATTCTCTTGTCATAATCTGGTCTTTCATGAGATATAACAACTATTAGATACAGAGTATCCTGTTTTTAATTTCCAGTGTCCATTTTCACAAGCATTATGCAATTAAAGTCATAATTTTGCACTTTTAGATGTTGCCATGGTTCCTAGCTCACATATGCACAAGAAACTTTCCATGTTTGTAATCATAATTGTACTGGCTTTTGCTACTAGATCCATCAAATCACATGCTTAATTTATTTTGGCCCAATATGAAATTGTATATTAATAGTAACTATATCATCTTTTAACATTACCAAAGTACAATGGTGTATCACTCACATTATCACTACTTGTATTATCTGTTTTCCTCTTCATGTGACAATAGGTTTATAAAAGTCTTAGGATTTTTAAATTGTCAAATAGGCATATTATCCACTTTGAAAGGCACAATTTGTTGAATGGATATCATGGATGCTACATTATACTACCCAATATTTTTAAATTGTCAAATAGCTTTTTAATGTATGGAGACATGGTACAACTATTGTGCCAACTCTAATAGCATACCATACCGGACCCATACCAATAAGTAAATGATATAGCATCCAATAGCAAGATTGTAAATCTTGATTTTATCAATGTTATACATTATTTATTTGTTCACAATGACATTGTATTTGACAATCCAACTAGAACTACATAAAAAGCTAGAGCAATTTAAATGAAATAGGAGCTGCCTTGTGGAAGTTGATGAAGTTTAAAGGAATTTGACCTATGGGATCCCATTAACGGACCAAGTTTGCTATTCAAAGAGTCAGTACTAGTCACATTGTGGAATTCTTAACCCTGCCCGCACGCTAGTTTCTGGGCTCAAGTTACCATGTTAAACTTTAAATGGAGTCAGATACTTCACCAAAATACAGAACCATAGTTCAATAAAAGGATACATTGGTCAAGAATCACTTCAGGCAATGTTTTGCATAGGAATAGAACTTCTAGAATATTTTTTGCAAGTAATGCATTAGTAACATACACCAAGATCTACTGAACAACACACGAAATACCCTCAATCATCTGACGTATATTTCCAACTAGCATTCTTGGCAAACCTGTTTAGAAATATATATCATGTTCTTGGAGAACCTGATCAGTGATCACAATATTCCAACTTCATTTGTTCCATGACTGATGGCAACAAATGAATACTTGAGACACCAGAGTTTCAAAAAAGAGGGGAATAAAACTCTAGGTCAATGAGATATCTGATGGCATCAAAATATTATACGGTCCAAATTGTAAACAGGAAAAAGAATGCAATAAGCATAACCCCTTCAGTTTTACTTATCAAAGCTTGAAATAACTTACCTATGATTGAACAAAGACAGAATTAAATCATCTACTTCCAAAAAAAAAAAAAAATCATTTGAAGTTAGAGTCAGACCTGCAAATGGCTTGCAACATTTTCCCTAGTCAGGCCAGGAACATTCATCAATTCTAGAATTCTCTTAGGGACAGCCTCTGTGCACAGTTTAGAAAAATCCATCAACAATGCATAAAGTACATATTTGCAAGCATGTGTTTCTATGTATAATCACAGAACCAAGTTCAGTTACATATGTATTTTTGCACATGCATGGATGGTATATATGTACAAGATGGTTTTCAGACTCCAGCAAGATGTCTTATGATTTAAATTATATCATATGGCTATTAAGGAAAAATCATGGGTGATTGATGTTCATACTGTCAATGCCAAGTTGATTCACAGCACTGACAAATTGCTGATGGAGCTCCACTGACCATACCACACGTGGCTTCTTTGATGCAGAAGGATCCTCATTGTCCAGTTCACCATCATCTTCATCTTCTTTAGTATCCCTTTCTTTTCTGGGATTTCCAAGTACCATCTGTTCCATCATTCACTGATGAAGCATACTCAGTATCATCAACAACACGTCTAAGACGATCAGATTCCTCCATGGTACCTGAATGTTCAAGATCTCTATTTTCGTTCCATTTTTTCTAATAACATGCTGCCATATGTTCTTTAACTCTTCTATGCGTACAGGCTTAATCAAATAATCACATGCCCCATGCTTTATCCCTCTCATCACCGCACTAGTTCTCCCATCAGCAGACATCACTGCAATTGAAAATCTAGCAGGTTATATCCTAATAGAAAAGAAACTAAAAAAAATAAGAAAATGTAAACAGAATATTACTCACTAATAACAGGAAGATCCATTTCAAGTCCAACAAGTTCAAGTAGCTTATATCCATCCATGTCAGGCATATGAACATCACTTATCACAACATCATAACCACCCTTCCTTTCTCTAAGAAGGGATAAAGCTTGTGTAGCCTGACAGCAAGTTGTAACTGCAAGGCATTGAAAGTTATCATCAATATGTTGCTAAGCAGCTATAGCCTTGTGAAAGAATTAAGAAATGATCAAATTAGTTGATTATAAATTCAGAAAATAAGTTAAATCACCAATGGTCAATTAACATAAGATTGAAATGTCAGTGTCTAAAAAAATCTTGTATTGCAACCTTTTGGAAAGTGGAAGCAATGATGAGATTGTACATCACAGATCAGTAGGCACAAAAATATGCAGGTTTTTTGTGCATAAAATGAATTAGCTTCCAAAGAGAACAAGAGATAAATTATTCACAGTCCCTTTCTACAAACAAGATTATCTTTTAAACCATGCACCAGTAATCGAGTATTATGTGATCTTAGCAAATTATAGAAGGATTCACAACTGGACTGAAATCATTAAATAGCATCATTAAATAGCATCCAGCAGCTACGCATGGTAAATCATTATGTATGCTTAAAATGACTAGCTCAAAAAGGACCATTTAAAATGTGCTTAAGCAGGATTCAGGTACCAAATTTTACCGGTCTTTATTTAAGGTACATATTTTACTGAATAGATAGGTTGTGGACTCTGGTTCGGGTGAACTACTTGTTTCACCTAATGCTTAGCGGTACTAATCTAAAATCCAGGAACTTCTAATAAAGTTTCAAGTCAACAAGGACTAAATGTAAAAAGGTAGTCAAAAAAGTCGGTAGACCTCAATTTCCCCAAGAAATATGCAACTAATGCACTAAGCCTACACTATTTTAATCAATTCCCTCTTAACATTAACCAATTTTGTTTGGTTAATGGTGCACAAAAAATGCTAAGCATGTACAGTTAGTCTTTAACTAGTTTGTGGAACTAGACAAATAAATCATCTTTAATATCTCCTTGGATCATTATTTATTATGTGCGTTTCATAGTTCCAAGTAAGTAGTCATATTCAATAACGTCAAACAATTATTTGTACACAATACAACAAAAAATCTCAAAACTAACAAAAAACAACTAAGCGGACATTCAATTATAGGCACATATTAACAACACCATAACATATTTTGGCATAGCAATGTTCATGCATGAAGCATATATAATAGTATTATTGTGGCGTAGTTTGAAAACCATCTTGAAACAAGATTGCTCAAGATGGTTACAAAGATAAAACAAATTATCACCATGCATAGTCCATATCAAAAAGCATTTCTTAGACATGTGTTAGTACACATTCTTCTAAATAATGACACAATTGGGCACAGATGGTAACATAGGTATGCAACCTATATCATGCCAAAAGCTTGCAGACACAGTGTATCATGGATATGATAAAGCACAAATGCACAATTAAACCTTCATCATCAAACTGAACACAAAGCACTCCATCTTTGCATTGTCTTTCCAGAAAAGAGACCAAGTTTTGACACCTCTTACTTCAAATGTGGATTTCTGAGTTACTAGTTTGTTGACAATGTTTCAAGATTCTCCGATTGAAGATTACAATAATATCTGCTTTCCATCGCAAATTGATGTTGTCCCACAAAAGTTTGAGCACCTTCTTGATGCTTTTCAACCTCCTTAGTTCCTTCATATGCTGTAACAACTACACTAATTTTTGGAGGAGGAGAATTCATTTTTATCTCCTTTAAATTTGTAGTTGACACTTATCCTCCATGTTTGGCTTGGAGGTTTCTCTAGCAGTCGAAGGATGAACCAGAGTTGAGTTTTCAGTCATATTTCACTGCTCCAATAGCTTCTTCATTGCCTTGACATCCATTGCCGCTACCATATTCATTCATTCTCATGACAAGCTCACAACTGAAGGTGAGCCTCCGTGCAATGGAAGGTTGCTTTATTGTGCCTAAGAGATCATGGGTTTGAAACACGGAAATGGTCTCTCCACACGGGTAATGTTGCATACATCTGACGCTCCCTGGACCCTACAATGGCAGGAGTCTCATGAATTGGGCCACCCTTTTTACAAGGGCTCACAACTTTGCATCAGCATAAGGTTCAACTACCCATTCTTGAAGTGGGACAACAAGGTTGTAATGCCACTTGATGTAACCTCCATGGAGGCAATGGACCTCTTTACTGATTCTAGCACAAGAAAACATTTTAATCTGATTCAAAAATGTTCCTTCCTATTGTACAATAGCAATGGGCACAAACTACATGGGTAGGATATAAGATAACACAAGTAAGAGAAGCTATTGACAGAAGAAAGCAGGGAAAAGGAATAATAGAGAAAGAGAATGGAAGAAGAGTCGTGTTCCTCCTTTTTTGCCTCTCACAAAGTTCCAGTAACTTCATGTTTTCATCAGCTCTTTCCCACTTTCAACACAATTGACTAACCAGTATGGTTTACCAATTTAAGGCCTATAAGGACTCAAACACAACAGGAAATACAATAAAGAAAATATTGAGTAGCTAAATCTCAGGTGTAAACATGAACTAGCTCTTATTTAACCAGTCAGGTTCTTAAAGCCTAGTCTGTTTCAGATATCTTAATCTGGTATAACTGCTAGGTGATTACTGCAACTTGAAGTCCAAATGACCAATCTAGTTCTTATTTGACTCGCTTGACTGGGACCAGAAAGGGCCTGAGGTTGTTGGCTGGATCAGGTAAGACCTGGTGGAGTTTCTTCCATTGCTTCCATAAATATTAAGTAGAGAAATCATTAACTTGGATTAGTAGAATTCATCTGGATCCCTGACAGGATTAGAGATTTGCTTTTTAGGACTGAAGAGCACCCAGAACACATTTTAGGACTTATTTGCAATGACTATGACTATTCAACTAAAGAATTACAAGTGAGTCAGTCAATATTGATTAACAAGAATATTTGCATAACCAAATTTTGGTTAACTAAAAAAAAAAAAAAAAAAAGAAAAACTCATTGGGCAAATTCATATATGGGGCATGAGATTATTAGGAATAAACCCCCCCAAATGATCTAACATGAGTTTCAAAGTTAGACTAAGCAGGTTATCACTGGATTAGTGTGCCTTAAATTACTTGTACAAAGGAGAGAAATCGGGGAATGTATAGGAAGTCCAGATTAAGTACTGCAGGCCTCAATGAATGTGATATTTTATTGGTAAATATTAACCCAATGGTGCTTTGCAAGGGGTTCTAACCCACATGTGGAGCGAAGAACCAATTGGTGTTAAGGAGGCCATTAAGCATCTAGGCATTAGTAGTCCCTTTATTGTCTGTCACATATTACAAGCCAATGCTTGACTTCATTACATAATATATTGGAGAATATGTTTTCTGATTCGATAATATATAGGGCATGAACATCATCATGTGGCTTATGATCGGATTTGAGCCACAGAAGAAGGACTGTCTGACTTCGGGTTTAAGCTTATGGACATGGTTACTTGTTAACTACAAATGTTTGAGAGTCGCAAGTGCATGCATCCTTGTTCATCATATTTAGGATCTCTATAGCCTTAGGAATGAAGCCAATATGCATATGTTTAAGTTCATCAATTGTAGAATATGAAACCAATAACCAAATTCACTAAAATAGACATACAAAAGACACTTTGTAGGAGACTGAGAGGCTTCAGATTAAATTCTCCATACCAAAAATTCAGGGCCTCATTGGTGGAGAATAAAGGCTTGTAATCAAATTCATTGAACTTGGAAATTCTAGAAGGCCCTTTCTAGTAGTTGGAAGTGCTATGGAACAAATACACTGAATTTAGCATAGACCAAAATGTCTCATTATGGAAATCTAAGAATCTTATGAATGGGTTCCCTCAAGCTGAAAACTTCAATGTCTTATTATTGGAAGCTACAATGCACTCATCTAGGTCCACCTAATCAGGTAAGCTCCAGTTCTCACCTCAGAAATCCTTAAAATCCAATATGAAGTCTAAAAAAAGCTTTAGATGGTTCATGCCTAGTGCCTTAAGACCTTGGGTTCTTGTTTGGTTTCACATCAAACTATTATCTTGAAATGTTAGAATTCTTCGTCTCTAGATCTTCATGATTTATTCTATCTCTGGAGGAAGTTCTATTTAAATCTGCATACTCATTGAGAATGAAATTGCACTTTAGTGCAACATCCAAAATCTTTCATCAATCAAACAATTTTCTTTCTCTTCTCCACTCTCTAGGGGTAGCAACTTCTAAAGTGTTAAGCATTCTTCTCTGTGAGAAAATTATATTTTCAGTTTGTCCATTTATAAGCTCTTATACATCAGAGTCTACTTAAGATGGAACAATTAGCATTCTTCTCCATTGTACTGAATTTTTTGCCCGTGTCTTTAAGCATTTCAGTTTAGTATAGCACAATGTGATGATCGATGGATACTTTTAACAATCACCTAGGCTTAAAGAGTTATGCTACCTGTGGATCCCAACTAATCTTTGCATGGTTTGTGAATGCCCAGAGAAAAGTTAAACAGATCTTTTGTTTCTCGCAAGACGGTCAATACACTCCATAGATGATGGGAAGGGTCAAAGGGTCCATCAGATATGATTCTCAACTTTTAAAGATCATTTCTCTGGGATTTACCCTCGGCTTCATTATCCCTGGGATGAAATTGGACGAACTTGTGCATTGTAGGATACTTGAATGTCCTTTGAGTACAAATTGAGAAAGATACAGGTACCAGGATTTACCCTCGGCTTCATTATCCCCGGGATGAAATTGGATGTGCTTGTGCATTGTAGGATACTTGAATGTCCTTCGAGTACAAATAGCGAAAGATACAGGTACCAACAAGCTAATGACATCAGCAAGTAGTGTTCCAAGTTCTAGCTTTACTTCATGGTTTAATTATTTATTTTAACACTTTGAGGTAGATCTAATCCATATAGCCTACACATTGTCATCAGAATATCATATCAGGTTATCAAGCCATAGTCTTTTTTGCAGCAAGATAATCAATCCATAGCATTAAATTATGGATAGCCAATGCCGTCCACCATGCGTCAAAAACTTGCAGCAGCCATCAGTTTCCACCATTCTAAGCAAAAACTCAAAAACATATCTCACTTAAGTACAGGGCAAGGAACAAACTCACCATGGTATCGGCACCTCTGCAGCATGTGCTCCAAAATCCTCAAGCAAGTCACATCATCATCCACCACAAGAACCCTCAGCCCCGCAGGGAACTGCTCATCATCCACCCTGCAAGAACCGTAGCTGCTCGCCGTGCTCGTGCTCGACCCCGGCAACTTCTGAACAGTAGCCATCACTTCAAATCCCCCTTCAGACACACCAAAACCTACCACCTCAAATCCACCTCAACTCCCTCCTCCTCTTACCAACCAACCAATCCACCAGATCCATCTCTTCCTGGAACTCCACCAGATCCAGCACTCCAGATCGCTCCAAACTCCGCAAGAACCTATCCTTCCACCGGAGAACTAGGAGTACACCCCTTCTACATCGAATTGAAGCTAGATCTATGGCGAAATCACCTTGAACCACTCCGAAGAGCTCTGACGCATCCCGAGCTCTCTCTCGCGGTCAGAAATGGTGGGCAGGAAGCCGTACAGAGAGAGAAGGAGAGGAAGAAGAGACCAAGGACCAGAGACGAGTCCAGAGGAAGGCAAAAAAGAACGAGAGAGAGAGAGAGAAAGATTGCGGCAGTGGAGAAGGCAAGATGGCCCCAAGTAAGCTGTCTTTTGGAGGCCACTTTTTCCTTATAATAAGAAGAAGATATCGCAGAGAGAGAGAGAGAGAGTGGTTGCGCGTGCGTCTTTAGACACGGCTCTAACCGGGTTGGCGGAGGGGATATGGGCTGATCTTTTGACCTTTTTGTCTGAATTTTATCAGGCTTCCTAATTTTCTAATATGGATAGCTAACGAGACTCTTGTGCACTCAACGTTGCACCCTCTAACTTAATGCCGTAGGGTCCACGTGGAGTGGAATAGGTGGGGTCCATTGAGGTGCAGTTTGGTTGTTGCTGTAGATTGGCGGGGTCATCGTTTACCATCTTTTGAGAGTTTTGCCATTTATTGGGAGATGGTAAAGGCGAGGTGGGGGAATTGGGTTGGCATAGGGGAGTGTTTGGGGGATGGAGGTATTGAGATAACTAGTTTTTTGTATGAATTCATTTGATTCGGACATAACTAGTTTTTTTCAGATAAGATTAGTAATTGTTTGAGACAGGATGGGAAGAGAGCTACTTACATGTCTTTTTTTCTTTTCTATTTTTGGTTGGAGATGTCAACCATCCCGGTGATTGCCTATCATGATGTAAAAGATGTCTCGGTGAAACATAGATAAGATGAACATGTAGGCGAAGGAGAGACGAAACAATTTACCAAAAAGAAGAGGTGATAATATATTCCAAGATCAAAGACTAAGATTTTAGGAACCAAGATGTTGAAATCTTGACTAACATAATAAATAACTAACTATTATTTTTTTATTTTTGCATTGCTATTCCTGTAAATATGGTTAATTGCATATTTATCCTTAAAAAATCACTATTTACACAATAAGTTTTCAATCATTTTGTTACATAGTGATATCTTTCTTTATATTTTTGACTAATAGTGTCAAAAGGAAACCATTTTAAGTATAAAAGAACAGTACTACCCTTTTATGTTAATATCTTTCAAGAAATTTAATATTTGAGTTATATTGTAAAGGGTTATACTTTTTTCATAAAATTTTTAAGAGTATTAGAGCAAAAGGATATTAAAGTTATTTTATACTTAAATAATTATTTATTAATATGTCAATCAAAAATCTAATGAGAGAGATATCCTTGCAAAAGTAGAAAATATAAAAGATTTATATACAAAAATAGTGATTTTTAAAGGGTATATCAACAAATTTTTAAATAAAATACTTAATTATTAAATAAGTTTATATCATGAAGAGACTTATTATGAAATTACAGCCCACATTTTACCATTCATCTATTGATACATCAAGAAATATAGATTTACATCAGTTGATACAAAAAAAGGAGAAAATATGATCAATAGTCTAATACCATTACAAACCAATATGATCTTTATCAAGATAAAAACTTTGATGTGATGATTGCATTGGAACTTGCTTATGACTTAAGAGTTTGCATTTCAATGCTCCGTTGAATATCTTAAAGCATGCAATAGATGATTTCTTTAAGTCATTTTTGAAGATGCAAGTTTAGTTATTGGGTTCATGGTGCTAGACAAGATTGTAGACAAAATCAATACACCTATGATAATAGCATCTAGGAATTGTTGACTAAGGAGGTTAAAATGGTTTATGCTTATCTATATTGATTTCTTAAAAGTTAGCAAAGTGATAGTGAGAATCTTTTGTACCGTGCTAAGGTAATCAAATAGTAGACATCATAGCCAATTGAGAGTAGACCTTGGATAAATTACTTTTTCTCTTAACTAATTATGGAAGATGATTCTTTCCCATCTATTCGTCAGAACGTTTTATGTTATAATGATTTAATTGAAAAAGGGCTAAAAAATTTTCATGGATTAAGTCATCACTCTAGACTAATTGCTCTTCCTCCACTATAATTGCCTGCAAACTCTAATTAATTATTCTATTCATTTGAAGGGACTAATTAACTATCGTTATAAAGGCATTTATAACTAAATTTAGATGATAACATGCCCTTTATGATGACCTAAATATTGGGTTTCTAAGGTGCTCGTATATGTAGAGTTCAAATTTTTTTCAAAACCAAAATGCAGCAGAATGATAGATTAAAATTCTTTTAATCAATAACATGCATTCATCGTGTAAAGGCACCTAAGGATATAGTTGATATACAGAAATAATATGATCTGACTTTTTAATCTAAATAAACATATGATCAGATCGTGTACCTGTTTCGCTTTTTCTTCTTCAAATCTGAAACTTCACCGTGAGTTGATCTTTACCTATGAAGTGATGATCTTGAATGTCTTTCAGATCTCTTTGAAGCCACATAAGCATTCGACCTTTATGGATATCTATACAAGACTTTGATCTGATCAAAAACCTTTGATCTCACCAGAGTGCTAGCTCCCTTGCAGAGATTGCATCTTGATGGTCGAAGAAGACTCTTCTTTCTCTCAAAAAAATCTTAGAGAAGAAGAATAGTAGGAGGATAGAGATCTCTAACTAGAGATCATGAGGAGAATACTTTTTCCTATTTCTTCCATGCATGAGAGAAACCTTCTCTTCCTCAAAAATTTTGGATTGAAGAAGGAACTCTTTCTTCTTTCTTCTCTCTTCACACCATAGAAGAAAATCTTTTTCTTCTTCTTTTCGGTGCCTTCAAGAGGAACTCTTCTTCTTCTTTTTCATGCCTAAAGGATCTAATCTCTCATCAGATTTCTTCATGTGAAAGCCCTTCAAAACTCATGCCCAATCTAAAAAATTTCATATTTCTGCCCACTAAAACTCTCTTTCTTGCTCGCCCAATGATCTCTGATTTTTCTCCCAAAAACCAGCAGCTCTTCAACAGATTTTTGACCCTCAAGACCTGCTACTTTCTCACATTAAAGATCCCCTTTTTAAAGTGGTGTTGGATAGGGTTTTAGAGGAGTTTTAGGGGGCGTCCAACTCTTAGATGCCTCCACCCTTTTAGCATGTAAGAAAGAAAATGGGACGGCTTCTCTTCAGTGTGAACTCCTTTATAGAAATAAAAGAGAACACGTGGAGACCCTTTTAGCATAGAGGAAGTGGCGTGTAACCAAGTATGGCATGGAGATGAGGCGAGTAGTTAGGAAGAGATTAGTCCTGGTCAAACTAAAACTTTCTTGAATCTTGATTCAAGCTCTAACCAATTTTTGGACCAATCCTAACTAACTTAGAAATTAGTTATAACCAAGTAACTAATTGGGTCCTAGCCCAATTAGAAATTCAATTAGGCTCTAATTCAATTAGAAAATTAATTGAATTAAATTCTCATCAAACTAGGGATTGATTTCTTGGATATAAGGTTATCTCATAATCAATAGGATTTGATCTAATCAAGCCTGTTATCTAATAAGGCTTGATTCAATCAAACTCAAATCAAATTAAATTGAATCAAATTTAATTAAATCTAATTTAAACCCCATAACTCAATCATATTGAATCCTATTACAATCCAATTGCAAATTAAATCTTTCAAAAATTTACTAACCCTTAGCGAATTGAATATTGCAACTTTTGTATTGATTTAATCATCAATCAAATTGATAATTAATTTATTATAATTTATAATCACAAATCAACTATCTGATTAGTCAAAAATTACTTTTATGTATGACTCTATAGATTCTATTCTGTCTGGTAGAGAGGTATATTGTGATCTCTATCACAATATTATCGAAACTTCTTTCAATGGATTGGACCATTCTAACTCTATCCATCAAGAATCATCGATCATCAAGATGATACTTATGGGCCCCACAATCCAACAGTGATACTTAGCAGTATGTAATAGCAATCTAGCAGAATAAAAATTATAAATTTCTAGATACAGTTAACGTGTGATACACTCTCTATGTGAGTCCCGATTAGATGGAGGTCATGAAAAACTCGTCAAATCCCATCATCAGTCGTATGTAAGATTTATTTGGTTTGAGTTCATCCTATGAATATCCATAAAAAAAAATTCATTAATCACACTATCTTGGTCAAGGACTTTTGAACTTAGTCTCATAAATCACATAGGACTACTTCTTTCTGTTAAGATCGATAGATCCTATCTAGATGCTCATCCTACTTCTACAGTGGATCAACTGTCGCCAACATCCACTATGAGGACTTATTGAGGTCATGTTTCTGTGTAGTCAAACTTTAGCAGCCTCACTATGAGTAGCCGTGGCACTGCAGGTTAAATGACCAGTCACACTACTGCAGCATCAAAAAAATCACTAACGAATGAGCAGACATCCATGTGACTTCTCGTGTTGGTCACGCTCAGTGTTAGTTATTCTCTAACAATCATCTGCACTCTCGCTCCAGTGTTCCTACACTGTAGACTTAAGAATCACCTGTCCGAAGGAAGCGATCCATACATCGATTTATCCAGATCAATCATCGTTTCTATGATGATCCTATGATCAGGAGTAATTTAGAAATTAACTATCAATGACACATATCTCAAATTCTCAACACTTTTAGAATATGTGTCATCATCTTGTTAATTTCTTCGATAATTCATAGATACATACAACATGAATGAAATTAAAGTACCCATTAAGTATAAAATTATATCCTAAAATTATGATATGCGTCAGCCAAGATTGACTTTTAGAGCATACATCTAATAATTTTTTACTTACACTAAAGTCAATCTGCTATTTACCTAAGCCCCATCTTCTCAAGATAAGCTTCGATCTTCGGCTGTCTAAGTGAATTAGGCCTACCACATTCTATGTAGAGTCTACTCTCTACATCTCTATGTATTTCTGCTTAAGGTAGTCGCATATACCACTGCTCTATGTGTTTGGATTTTTAGTGAGACCTAGACTTCTTAGCGAGGACTATGGGCACCATTATCTTTACAGTATAATATAATGACATCTGATGATATGACATCTAATTTCATAACTAATATAAGAATCAGAATACATCCTACATATCTACAGTGTATTCAGTTTTCATTGATCAATTGCTTGAAATTCTTCTAACATATCGAATCAAGAACACACCCTAATATAGATATTCTATCATCAGCATCAGACATAAAATCTGAATCGATGTATCCTTCCACTCTTAGTTTTGACTCTTATTCAAAGATCAAAAATAAATCCTTAGTGCTTCTCAAGTGCTTAAAGATATTTCACAGCAATCCAATACTCCTAATCTGAATTTGACTGATATCTGCTCGTGACACTCATAGTAATGACTATATCAAGTCAAATACATAGCATGACATATCTCAATGCCTAAGAGGATAGCAGACCCCTCTTGAAGGTTTCTATGCTGAATCCTTTCAACATCTCCCCTATGTACTTTTTTGTGAAAACTCAAGCATACTCTTAGATTTATCTCTATAGACCCTTTTATTCTCAAAATATGGGATGCTTGCTGTAGGTCTTTATAAAATTCTATATGCAACCATATTTAATCGATGTCAGCATAGGACACTCCCAATCAAGAGGATATCATCCATATATAATATAAGAACGAAACAGCACTCTCACTGACCTTCATGTAAACACACGAGTCCTTGTTCTCGATGAAATCAAACAATTTGATCACACCATTGAAACGAGTACTCCAACTTCGAGATGTTTGCTTAAGTCCATATATGGATCTTTGATTGTGATCTCTATCATTGGAAGTGAAATCTATAAGTCATTTCATATAGATATCTTCTCAAGATATCTATTCAGGAAGGCTATCTACTCATCCATTTCTCGCAGTCGATGTCCAACATCACCTCATTGTAGGTCTTGAGATCATTTCTATGTTCTCTATCTCCTATGAAAAATATTTTTTCTATATCCTCTGTAAGCATACTAAGTACTTTTCATAAGGATGGGAGATTCTACTTGATCTACAAAGTGTAGGAGGTACTACATATACTAGCTCATCATAAATAGGTTCTACAGGTCCTATGACTCATTGCTCTCAGAGACTCTCTCTTTAAGCTTATCTTCCCACTATCTTTATCTTGGATAAATTATTTTTCAAGAAGATAGCATGATGGGTCACAATCACATTGTGATCTTTTGGAAAGAAAAGTAGTATCTCAAACTCTTTAGGATACCCTATGAAATGAGCTCTCATAGACCTAGCCTCTAACTTATCCACCTACTGTCCTTGACACAGACTGGATATCCTCAAATCTTAAGAAGACCAAGACTCAGTTTCTCATCTTGATATATCTCATATAGTGTGGTAGGAATGGATTTAAAGGACATCTTATTCAATAGGTAAATTTAAAGTATGTCTCTAAAGAAACAAAGGTTAAATCAGTGAAGTTCAATATGGATCGAATCATATCTCATACAGCCCTATTCCTTCTCTTAGATATCCCGTTGAGCTGAGGTTTGCTAGGAGGGGTCCATAATGAAACTATGTTATTTTTTTTGAGACAACTGAAAAATTTTCTATTTTGGCATTGCCTCCTCGATCTGATCAAAATATCTTTAGAATTTTTTTGATTTACTTCTCTACTTTACATCTAAACTCTTTGAACTTTTCAAAAGTATCAAATTTGTATCTCATATACATGCCCATACCCTAACTGATCATCGATAAAGGTAGTGACGTAGAGATAACCTCCCTTGTCTGGCTCATCAAATGGCTACACACATCAAATGTGTACTCGGATAAGTATATCAGTGGTCTTACCCCTTTGTCCCATAAAAGCAGCTTGGTCATTTATTCTTAAAGAGATGATTCACAGACTAGATATGATTAAAAAGTCAATGAGCCCAAGAGCCCATACTTCTTCCGTCTGTAAATCATTTTTTCTTCTATATGACCTTGCCTAAGGTACCACATATACTTCAAATTAATCTCAACTCTGGATTTTTCAGACCCAATGACACTCACTGTTTGCTCAAATATATTCACAGATGTATCATCATGCAAATGATAGAGACTGTCTCTAAGAACTAAATCTAAATGGTAATCGTAGAGGTTAGGTGCCCATGGTCATAGTACAACTCTTGTCCTATTGCCGACATAAAGGGTTACTTTATCTTTCGTCAGCCCTCTGTATTTCTTAGATCCTATACTAAAATGCATAAACAAGTACTAAAGTCTAATACTCAACTGAGAGAGAAATCATAGAATCAGTTTTGAGCAATTCCGACATGCCTTTCCAAAACATGTCCTTTTCTTTATGCTCTTCAGGTATGTTCCTCTAAACTTTTCAAAATCCTTTAGTTACCAACATATTGACCAATTTAAATAAGATGCTATCATGGTTATTTATATGATAGTTTACCATAAACTGTCCATACAAAATAGAAAAGGGATTACAGGATCATATCCACTAGCAATTTCTTGTGCATGGTCATGTCGAGCTTCGCAAGCTCCTTAATGTCCTTTGATCATTATCAAACAGTGGTCATGGACTGACTGCCCATCATGCATCTTATGGGCTGTACGACTCTAATCACCTCATAATTTTTACAGATGAATCAGTATGTCGTTAGCAGTATATATGTCTTTATGCATGTATTGGAGTTCATCAGACATGGACGCCAACATACAACACCTACCTTTATTGTTATTACCCATCTACTTATTAAGTATAGCTCATAGATTTTGGATTAGATGGGCTGATAATATAGGGATAATCTGATCAAGAATATGGTTAATTTTCAAAACTAAGAATTATTCTTAGGTTTCTAAGCCAGTGTATGCAATTGGTTTTGGTTAAATGATTGATATCTAGGATTCGAGCTAGAGGGTTGAAAGCTAACATAATAAATCATAGAGAATAAAGATTCTAATTAGATGTTTGTATTTATTTTATAATTTGCTCTAGAATTTTAAAAATAAATAAGCTCTTACTATTTTATCGGATCCCTCACACTTTTCGGATGGAGAAACGAAAATCCTAACATGATAAATAAATTTTTAGTGGGTGCTGCGGTCCTACTGATGTCGTACACCTCACTTAACAGTTATTGATAACACACATCGATGCATGAATAACTCTTTGCTCAGATGCTTCTCTAAGCATGTTGGAGCGACTTGATCTCTAAATTATGTGGGCTCACTTAACAGTTATTGACCACACTCTTTAGTTAAGTCCGACCACCATTCATAAATAGGTGCAAAACCGTCATTCGATCCCTCACCTAACAGTTATTAGGCCCAATCCCATCCTTGCCCTAGAGCAGCTCTTTGCTAATAGAGTGGTTGCGTGTTTTCAATGTGAGTGAACCACTGTGACCAGTCGAGAATAATTAATGCCAGTAGCACGTCTGTATATCTACAATGATAGAAGATCGATAGGCTTAATTTTATGGAGAGATTTAATTTAGGTTGCATCTAATCAGTCTTTGCATGACTGATCTAATTGGCATAGGCTAAACCAACCATCGAGCAATCACATTCAAGACTTAATCTTTCAAATTGACCAAATAATTGGAGATCAGTGGGAGGCTCCCCCTTAATGGATCAAGGGTCCTAATTAAATAACCACCTCTCAAATACTTGCCTTAGACATAAATAGGTTGATTGGTTTCAAATAGGTTAGCTTAGATAAATCAGGCTCGAGCCTCAGAGTCGAATTAGGTCTTTAGATTAATTGATTCTATATATGGATGTTAATCGACTCGATCTACAATAATTGTATGATCTTAAGTTTATTGACCTAATCCTAATCAACACTTGACTCGATTTGATCAATCGCTAAATCAATTTTGACCCAATATGATCAAATTAAAATTCTAGATGTAATCCAATTATATGACCTAATTTGGTCTACCCATAACCAATTTCTCATGCACAAACACAAATTTTAGATCTTAAATCTAAATTTTAGATCTAAATTTTTATATAAAAAGTAAGTTTTGATCTAAAAATAATTTCAGATCATACATGCAATCATATATCATATATATGAATAAATTTAGATTATATAAATTAATTTCAAATCTAAACATGCAATCACATATCATATACATGAAGAAAATTCAGATCATACAAACTAATTTCAGACCTAAGCATGCTTTCATATATCATATATACGTATCAAAATCAGATCTCAAAACTCTTTTCATATCTAAATCAAATAGGTATACATCCCACGTATGGATTAAAAATCAGATTTTGAAAATTCTTTTCAAATCATGCATGTTATTTTCATACATATGAATCCATAACTCTGATACCACTATTGAATTTTTTAAGGTACTTGTGCATGTAGATTTCAAAATCAAAACATAGTGGAATGATAGATTAAAACTCTTTTAATCAATAATATGCATTCATTATATGAAGACACGTAAGAATCTAATTCATATGTAGAAATAACATGATCTAATTTTTAATTTAAAATAAACACATGATCAGATCGGGTACCTATTTTGCTTTTCCTTCATCAAATCTGAAACTTCACTGCGAGTCTATCTTCACCTGTGAAGCGATAATTTTAGATGTCTTTCAGATCCCTTTGAAGCCACATAGTGTTTAGCCTCTACAAATATCCACATAAGATCTTGATCTGTTCAGAAGCCTTTGATCTCATCGGGGTGCTAGCTCTCTTACAGAGATCACATCTTGATGGTTGAAAAAGATTCTTCTTTTCTTTCGAGACACTCTTAGAGAAGAAGAAGAGTAAGAGGATAGAGATCTTTATGCCAAAGATTATGAGGAGAACACTTTCTCCTATTTCTTCCATGCATGAGAGAAACATTCTCTTCCTAAAAAATTTTGATTGAAAAAGGAACTCTTCCTTCTTTCTTTCCTCTTCATGCCATAGAAAAAAACCTTTTTCTTCTTTTCAATGCCTTCAAGAGGAACTCTTCCTCTTCTTTTCACGCCTAGAAGGATTTGATCTCTTAACAGATTTCTTTACGTGAAAGCCCTCCAAAACTCATGCCTAATCTGAAAATTTCCGATTTCTGCATGCTGAAACTCTCTTTCTTGCTTGCCCAAAGATCTCTGATTTTTTTTCCTAAAACCTATAGCTCTTCAACAGATTTTTGACCCTTAAAACTTGCTACTTTCTCATATTAAAGACCTCCTTTTCAAAGTGGTGTTGGATAGGGTTTTAAAGGAGATTTAGGGGGCATCCAACTCTTGGACGCCTCCACCCTTTTAGCATGTAAAAAAGAAAATGGGGTGGCTTTTCTTCAATGAGAACTCCTTCACGAAAATAAAAGAGAATACGTAGAGACCCTTTTTAGCATGGAGGAAGTGGCGTGTAACCAAGTGTGGCATAGAGATGAGGCGAGTGGTTAGGAAGAGATTAGTCCTAGTCAAACTAGGACTTCCTTAAATCTTGATTCAAATTCTAACCAATTCTTGGACCAATTCTAACTAACTTAGGAATTAGTTATAACTAAATAACTAATTAGATCCTAGTCTAATTAAAAATCTAATTAGGTCATAATTCAATTAGGAAATTAATTGAATCAAATCCTCATCAAACTAGGGATTGATTTTTTGGATATAAGGTTATCTCATAATCAATAGGGCTTGATTCAATCAAGCCTGTTATCCAATAGAGCTTGATCCAATCAAACTCAGATCAAATTAAATTGAATCAAATTTAATTAAATCTGATTTGAACTCCATAGCTCAATCATATTGAGTCCTATTGCCATCCAATTGTAAATTAAATCTTCTAAAAATTTACTTACCCTTAGCGAATTGAACATTACAACTTTTGTATTGATTTAATTATCAATCAAATTGATAATTAAATTCTTATGATTCATAATCACAAATCAACCATCTGATCAGTCAAAAATTTTTTTTGTGTGCAATTTCATAGGTTCTATTCTATCTGGTAGTGAAGCATATTGTGATCGCTATTATAATACCATTGAAAATTTTTTTAATAGATTGAAACCATTCTAACTCTACCCATCAAAGATTATCGATCATCAAGATGATGCTCATAGACCCCACAATCCACCAGTGATATTTAGCAGTATGTAGTGACAACCCAATAGAATAAAAATGATGAACTTCTAGGTATAGTTAACATGTGATATAGTTCCTCTATCATAAGTCTCGACTAGACGGAGATCATGAAAAATTCGTCAAACTCTATCATCGATCATATGTAAGATTTATTCGATTCGAGTTCATCTTGTGAATATCCATGAAAACTCTTTTTCATTAATCACACTGTCTTGGCTAAGAACTTCTGAACTCAGTCTCGTAAATCACATAGGACTATTTCTTTCCACTAAGATCGATAGATCCCATCTGCATACTTATCTTGCTCCCACAGTGGATCAACTATCACCAACATCCACTACAAGGACTCATTGAGGCTATATTTCTATGTAGTCAAACTCCAGCAGTCTCATTATGAGCAGCCATGGTACCCTACTACAGCATCGAAAAAGTCACTAACGAGTGAGTGACATCCATGTGACTTCTCATATTGATCACACTCAATGTTAATTATTCTCTAACAACCACCTACACTTTCGCTCTAGTGTCCCTACACTGCAGACTTGAGACTCATCTGTCCAAAAGAAGCGATCTGTGCACCGATCGATCCTAATCAATCACCGTTTCCATGATGATCCTATGATCAGGAGTAATTTAAAATTAATCATTAATAATACATACTTTAAATTATCAACTGTTTAAGAATATGTGTCATTATCTTGTTAATCTCTTAGATGATTCATAGACACATACAACATGAATAAATTAAAGTATCCATTAAGTATAAAATTATATCCTAGAATTATGATATGCATTAGTCAAGATTGACTTCTAGAGCATACATCTAATACTAAAGAGTCTTGAAACTCACTACTAATTTAGAAGCTATTTAGAGTCAGAGCCTTATCCAAAAATCATGAAGGATTGATTCAAAAAGAAATTGCCAAAGTTAAGGTGTGGATTGCTTAAGTTCGTGGTAGACCAGTATCATTAGCATGATTTATGTTTAGAGATCACATGATTTTAAGAAGATCATATGATTTTAAGAATCACATTATTATAAATAATCACATGATTTTAAAGATCACATGATAATCTATATCAACCATAATATTTTTTTATTAGTATAATCCTGTATCAAGCTCTATTATATTTTTTGTATAAAAATTGTATACTAGTATATATAACCTCTGAAATCTACTGAATATGATTGAAATATAATATAAAGTCCATTCTTTCTCTCTTTTTCTCTTTCTCTCTCATTTTACTATTCTTTTGTAAATATTTTAATATTGGATCAGAACGACCAATCATCTAATATGCCATTACCATCTCTTTTGCCTTTGCTATAACTGTCATTGCCATGTTTAGAAGCCTTGAAGATTTCTATTGCCAATCTATCAATCTCTGTTTCCTGTAAATCCTTTATTTTTAGTAGATTTGCAGAATCTCTATTTTTCAGTAGATTAATATCTAAAGATCCTTATTTTTTGATGAATCCATAGCTCCTCTCCACTACTTTCTTCTTAGTTTCAGATCTTCTATCGTCTCTCCCATCATTGCTTGGTCTCTTTCTCTCCATCTTTAGTTTACTTGCTACCTTCGGCTCTTTCATAGTGCCTCCATTTACAAAGATTAGTGACCTTCAGCCACCACCTCTCTGAGCATCAGCCCCTATCCCAATCGTTTGTTTCTCATTGCCACATCACATAAAGCAACCACAATAAACGATATCTTAGTTTGCTATATCAACATAAATAAACACAATATCCTACCACATCATTATTTGTCTAGCTGCAATGCATGCCACATCAATTGTTTTGCCATATCATTGTAATGTAAGAGCCATGTTAGCTACTAATAAGACACAACAGTCCATATCATCAAATATATTAGCAAAGTTTGCCATCTCGATACTAGGCTCCATACCGAAGCCAACCTATTATTATATCAGTATGAAGCTGTTCAACATACTAAATATTATACACTCTCCATATCGCATACTAATATCCAATCAATATGGTTTTATACTGTCCCGAACCTATATACCCCATACTATCCATTTGGTGTGGTACTGCAAATCTTGTATCCTAGTCAACTACATCAATTTGCTACATCATCAGATATGTCAATGAACCATATCCACAGATATATCAATTTGTCATGTTAATCAGATATGTTGACAAACACACCAATCTACCATGACACATCAATCTACCATGTTACTCAACCACATCAGTTGACATGTGAATCTATCATATGGGATTCTAAGTTGCTAGGTCAACTTTTGGTTTGCTATATCAATTTTTTTTTGAATTGCTATGTCGGCTCTGATTCCGTCATATCATATTTTTTTTATCACATTAGCATAACACATCAATCGATAATATCAATTTTGAACTACTAAGTCAGTTCTTGATCTGCCACATCAGCTTCTAAGTTGTGAGCTCCTGATATATCATACCAGATTCTGTACTGTCACATCAATGACCATATTTACTTCTGCATTGCTATGTCAACTCCTGATGCTATAACAGCTTTTGAGCTTCTATGATAGCTCCTGGTCTGTCGCATTAGTCTCTATGCTGCTATGTTGGTTCTTGAACTCTCATTTTAGTTTTTAAGCTGCCACATCAACTCTTAATCTACCACCATGTTAACTTTTAAGCTGCTACGTTAACTCTTGCTCTATTACCTTAGCTTTTGAGTTGCTACTTTAGTTTCTGATCTGTCATATTAGCTTTTGAGTATATTCGTAATTTAGCTTCCAAACTCAAGTTGGCACCTACAATACTATCTTGAGTTTAAGAAGATGTTAGCATGATTTTAGATGATCACATGATTTTAGGATGATCACATAATTTTAGATATTATATGATTTCAAGGATCACATGATTTTGAGGATCATATAACAATCTATACTAGTCTATAATATTTTGTTTGTTAGCATGATATTGTATTAGTCTCTATTATTTTCTTAAATGAAGTTTGTACACTAATATATATATATAACCTAAATATAATTAAAAATATAAATATTTTCTCTCTCTTTCTCTCTCAATTTACTTGTCTTCTGCAAATACTTTAAGAAGTGTAGTCAAAATCTTTTGGATCAAAAGGTCAGTTGATTCTCGTCCTAAATTATATAAGGCAACCAAAACTCCAGAAGTCATAATAATAACTTATTATCACACCTCTTATAACATACAATATTTAGGATTTCTACCAAAGCACTGCACAGGGAGGCTCTTTTAAATTCCCATGATAGGATCTCTCCCTTGCTAGATGTGGTCTAGACACGAGCATCTGTCATCTCTCTCTCTCCCTAAAAGTAACAGTGAAAGCAGCATAAAGTATAATAACACGAGCAAACACGGAAAAAAGTGGGTTGGATGGGTTTAGAATTTCATACATCTCACAAAAAAAAAAGAAAAAGTTGTGAATTTCAGAGGGAGCCGAGTGATGCCAGGGATGTCACCATTAATAATATCAAAAAGCTCAAATGAGTGAAACAAGAATAGTTACTTAGTGGATCATGATTATGGTATTCATTTGGGAGACCAGAAAGCTAGTCAATTGGGAGACCATTTGATACATTATAATTTTTCTGTTGGTTTTTTACATTGGCTGAAATATTAAGAGCCAATATTTCATTATGTATCATGCTGAGTGCCTTACAAGTATCACGGATGATGGATGTGAGGAGATTCTTCTCAGAATATTTCCATTTAATTTTATTTTTGCAGAAAAAAAGTTTTACTTATATTCGAATACTACCATCTGACACCACCCTCGATTGCTTGTTCAGCTTTTGACAGTCAGGCATGTGCACTGAAGCCTTTCTTTTTTTTTTTAAGTTAAATGCTTTGATTGGGTTTATTGTTCCACTACCCTGCTCCCATCACCAAACAAATGCGCGGATCTCTCATATGAAGGGGTTATAATTGTCCGATAAAGATGAAAACATGATGCTTCTGGGAAGAAAAAGAGAAAAAAGAAATTAGAGGGAAAAAACCAAGTGGTTTTCCCTCGCACGACCCCTTGAAGCAAATGAATAACTTGGCCGAGAACAAAGATAAGATGAAAACCGCAGTAATTACTGAACGGGAGATTTCAATAATTGGAGAGTTCTTTGCAGTCCATCAGCGGAAAAAGAAAGCACAGATGAACAAAGTTTTCTGCCATGCATCACTTCTCAGTTCTGAACCTCATTATTTCGATCTATTAACCAATTTCTCAAGCACTTCCATTTTAGGTCTTTGCCTAGTGTCCATGGCCCTACTGAAATGAGTACCTTTTGGATTCGCAAAAACTGACAAAAAAAAAAAAAGGAAGGACGAAAAAAAAAAAAAAAACTAGTACAAGGATTTGAGGCTACACCACTGGCCATCCGTCTCACGTCCAACACCCCTTAGGGTTTCCAGGAAATATAACAGAAGATAAGGAGGAGGTAAAGCAGAAAAACCAGTCAAAGGCCCTACAAGCGGCACACTTGAAACAGCAATTTGATTGGTAATTATCTGGATGCACTCCGTGAGCATAGTTGAAATGAATGAACGCGTTGCAGCAGATGCTGAAGGATTTGGAATAAATTGTAGGAGCATTCACTATAGGACAATTATCAGGTGAATGAAAAGATGCAAAGAATTTATATGGAAAGATAAAAGTTGGAGGATCATGAGAAGTCTACAAATCCGTATAGTCACAATATAGAGATCACCTTTTGAAATGGATTTGGGAATCTCCAAAATCTATGCATAGCAGGAGCTATGGCCTCTGCAGCTATGAACGCACAGGAGATAAATCAGCCGTTAAGATATCCAAGCATCCAATTAAGCTTGTAAAACATACTGAGGAATGCAGGTGATAGCCATAAAGATCATTCTTCCAAATTGCCTTGTATCGAGTGATCAAGCATTTCCAAGCATAATTATAAGCAACTGCATCCACATCAAAATAATTCTCTTAGTGAAACATCACTGCCTTTTCAGAACCTAAATGAACTCTTCTTGGATCTGCTTCTAGTTCTGAATGAACACAACAAAAGCAAAGGAGCAAAAGGTGAAATCTGAAATCAATGTGAACCCAACAAGGGTGAATATCATGCATCCTCATCTAAACTACAATCATATATGCACAAACTGGGGTGAGAAAAGGAGACCATCACACTTAAAATTACAAATAGATAGGGGAAAATGAAGGCCCTCAACCTACACAACAACCCAATAAGCATCACCCTATCAAAGAGACTGCGTCATAAGATTAGCCAAATTTCAGCATCACTTCCACTGCATTACAGCAAGTCTGTCAGATGCAGACTGACTCTGATTTTTGCACCCTCAAATTGGATGATTGCAGGGTGATCGGTGCTGATTTTGACCATCAAATCAATGAAGGAAGAACAAAGTAAAAGGAAACAAGAAAGAAAAAACAAAAAGAGAGAAATGGATCTCTTTGAGAATCCTGAGCTGCTTTCGATTTGAATTCATTGTCATTGAAGGTTCCGCATCATCCATGTTCCTGTACATCATAAATTCTCTTAGAAGTCTGTAAGGGTATAAATAGCAAACTAATTCAATTTAAAGGACACCATCCAGAGTCATCATCAGGATTTGAGAAGAATATCTGCTAATTATTTACTATATACAGCATTACAGGATTTGAGACTTTATAAGATTTCCCTTTGTCAATTGATTTCTTTTGACTGCAGCAGCAAGATACTATTTCTGATTTGCAAGTTGAAATGCAAAGTTTACTGCAAGAAGAACAATTAGATGTGATAACATTAGTTTGACAAGATGCGAATGAAGGATAGAAACAAAGCGAATCCAAAATTCTACTAGACCTGAAATGCATATATGAAGAGGATATAAGGCACTGTATAACATGGAGAACTACATCAATCTTGCAGCATTAATCAAAGGGCTTGAGGAGGGGAGGGAAGGGTTCGGAGAATATCGCAAAAGGGAGTGACGGCATGGTGGAGGAGAGAGAGGGGAGGATGGCAGTGAACATTGAACAGCAAGGGGCTGCCTTTATCTATGAACACTGCAGCAGTAGTGAAAATTTTGGAGACTGCGGCAGCTGCAACAACTAGTTCTGCATGGTATAAGGGTGAAGATGTGAATACAAGCTAATCAGGGAGGAGAATGGGGTAAATGGATGACAAAGCAAAACAAAGAGAGAGGCCATATTTGAAACTTCAGGTGGGGAGGATTATGGTTGGATCTTTGCTTATGATCCAAGGTCATTATATCCCAGAAACTAGATCTCCATCTGATGGCTGAACTTAATAAATGTTTCAGTTGTTATCTAACAGCCAATAAAATTCCATTATATGCCAAGTTATTCATGTAATACATAAAATACTGATATAAATATTTTATTGATAAAATAATTTAAATTCGTAATACTTATCTGTTGTTCATTTAAATATGGTGGCACTTAATGAAGCCAGACATGGCAGCTAAAGTCTAGCTTGTTCATTTTTTGAGCTTAAAATCCTAGCTCAAGCTCAGATCATTTATTAGTCAAGCGAGTTGATGCTGAGTTTAGAGCAAAAAGTGAGCTGCTAATGTACAAACAGCTTGCTATATGGCATTACATTTGATGAGACAAGGCTTCTGCAGGGCTCATCACCTAATCAAACTGAACTTGGAAATATCTAATGGAGACAACCCAACATCAAATAACTAGATGTAGCATCAGTCCTGACGGATTACAGGAGAGATTATAATCCCTTGTTTCTTTCCACGATGATAAATCTCCTTCCCATTTAGCCATAAATTATTGTAGACATATCGAGGTTAGGCTCAAAGGGTTCAACAACTATAAATGGCAGTCAGCCATTGAAAAGCTATCCTGAGATGAACCGTACTTGAAATTCCCTTCTCTTTATAAGTCATGATTTTATTTAAGTTGATTTTCTTCCTAAATAGATCACAGCATATGCTAAATAGATGCTACTGCTAGATTTGATGGAGGATTCTCCCATGGATTTTTATGTCATTGGCTCTTCAAAAGCCAAAAGCAGGCTTCGTCAAACTGTCTTCACCGATGAAATTTCCATTGTTTGTTGAATCTTAGTGATTGGCACAAATCATCCTTCCAGTGGAAAAGATCATATGCACATTTAATCAAGACACTGGATCATGTTTAGTACAATTCTGTGTTGGATCATTTTTAATAGAATTCTTACTTCAAGCCCTAGATGCTGTCTTTTCCCATCTTGAGAAAATGCAAGCATCCTTGTTGTTTGCTAATCCTCTATCCATGTCTTGTGTTCATCATCATATAGATGAACTTGATGCACATCTCCTCGACCATAAACATATTACGTTTGTGTTAGTTGATCCTCATTGACAAGATCTTCGATCTACTTTTCTGTAAGAAATTGCAAACTGTAGATTGAAAAGATTGTAAGCAATTAAATCCACTATTACATGTGGAAAACCTTGAGCCCAAACAAGCTTATAGAAATGCCTCTAGACAACTATGAACAAGAAAGAGGAAAAAGATTATAGGTAAAAAATTATTTCCCCTATTCCACCCTTTTTTAAATACAAACTATCTTGTCCACCCTTTTTCTCTGAGTGGTAAAACAAAGCATTCTATCAAAAAAAGAGATCTCCAGTCTTTTTCATTTTTATCCTAAAGGATGGTCAGAAACCATTGTTTTTTCTCTCTTTCACTGAGTTGAGAGTGCTCATGAAACAATTGGAACTCCATATTCCTCATGATATCAGATTATCGGCCAATCACACTGATTTGAAAAAGAACAGATTAGATAACAGTTCCATCAGAACTTTATCTACAGCACCTTCTCACCTGAGCTCTTTAAGAAAGCATACAACAACTAACTGATCACAACAAAGAAATAAAACGGGATAAAAGAATCACTTGGTTTCCAGTATCGTCAATTGTTCTTAGCAAAAGAAGTTTATGATTTACGAGAAGAGGCGGAGTCCAACTCACACAATTAGCAATCTCTTTGATCCTCAACTTGCAATCTCTTCGATCCTTCTAAGTGAAAGTTAAACATCTAAGTGGAACAAAGTTCTCTACCCAACCATCTAAAATCCAAGCACTGAGAAGTAGACAGCATAAAAAAGGAGGAATCATTAGAAATAAATCTGAAGATCTGATTTACAATAAAGTAAACTTCTGTTTATCAATCAGATCTAAAAGTATGAATGGACAAGAAAAAGGACAGTTTTCTTAAAGTCTACACCAAACGGGTAGATGACAAACATCAGTATCCAACATAGCATGACAAACATTTAAGTGCGCCATAAGATTAGACTATTAGACTGTGAATTGTTTATCTATGACTACTAACCACAAGTTCTAGGATAGTCATTGGATGGTGCACATAAGTAATTCCAACTAGTCAAGGAATATTTTTTTGATTACCTGGATTTGATCCTCATCACCCAAAAAACACATCAACTGCATGTGAGATATAAGTTGGCAATTTCTAACCCAGACCCACAAATCTGCCTGTAGCTGCCTAAATAAATGAATTTGGGTGAAGAGTCTTTTACAGTCAGCTTGAATTTGGTTCAATGAGACTATGTCAATCGTAAATGGGTTGAGTTCAGGTTTGGCACCAACATCCTGTAGGTGAATATGGGTTGCTCAGACCCTCAATCACATGCCTAGGCCCCCAAGGATGCTCGTAATATTGCAATGCACTATGCACTACCCAGGACTTGGTAGTGAGTCAGAAGGCCGTACATTTTATTTTACGAGAAAGAACAAAAAGACGCTGAAAATAAAAGTCACACAAATAACTGTTCAGGATGCAACATGTTTTATGCTCCATCTTACCTTTCTCTCAATTTATTTGATGCAGAATCCCAGATCCTTCTTTCTGGTTGTCTTCTTCTTCAATTTGTTAATGTACATAAACTGATAGTTGAAGCCATAATTGGATTGGTTGGTTGATGGATCCATATAAGAAAATTGGGTTAGACAATTTTCAACTAGGTCATAAATGTGTCAGGTATGACTTGAGGCTTGTTTGACCCAATCTGTTCCCATCATCACCCTTACTTCTAGATCTTTAGAGATCTCCTTTCAAAGCCATCAGAAGCTGAATATACATCATCTGGTTCTTCAATTACCTTCCCAACTTGGTTGATTTGACAGGCAAGTAAAGCATCAATAGGACATCTATACCATATATTCTTATTTAGCTGACACAACCACATCTTAGACTGATGTTACCATAACTCCAATAAAAAGTCCAAAGCATCTCTTCTTTTTTGCATCCTAGAAGGAACCACTATTCTTTGTTCTATCATGCTTATTTTATGGTGTTAAAATCCTTTTTTCAAATCAGATAGAAAAAGATGACAAAAAGTGAGCGAGTGAGCAAGCGAGAGAGAAAGAGAGACCAGGGAGGGGGGGGGGTGATGTGGAGGATAGGGGCTTAAATCAAGTCTATAATCCAAAAGAAAATACCTTCAGCGAATCCAGCATTTTTAAAATAAAATAATAACACTTTTACTTCATAGTATTATTTTCTTAAAAAAGAAATCCATACAATGATCTTTCGAAGGCAACATAGCCAATTATGCAGTTCATATCATTCCAGATTTACTTAGATAACCTCGGATAAAAGTGTTGTCTAATTGCAATCTTAAACTTGAAGAAAACCTTTTCTTTTTTGTGGATGTACTTTTCAATCACATCCAACTTCCTTCTCTCCCTTTTAGATTTCGTTCATTCAAATTTCAAAGGCATGGTTGATCATGTGAAATCCTTTTAAACTTGCCACCACTAAGAACACCCTCCTTGCTGTCCAGTATTTATAAAGCATGATTCTTGCTTTCTTCTCCCTTCACTATTAATGTGGCTGCCTATATGCTCCAAATGTCATTTATGGCTGTTTGCATTGCATAAACTTGCCCATAGCTAATCTTGAATGCTTGGAGCATGCAAGGGATGCTCACAAGTTGAGGAAACGGTAGATTGTTATTCTTGACTTGGCAAATCAGTAAACGATTTGGATCTCATTCTTGGATGAGGATTGGTTAGGATCATGCAATCCCTTGGCTTGTAAGATTCAACCTGATCATGTTGTTTACATATTAAATAATGTGGAAGTCCATTTTATACAATTATTTGGGCTATGGCTTTTAGAATTACTTAATTATCCTTTATAACTTCAAGCATATCAAATTAGCACTTGTCATAATTTTTGGCTTCTAAAGAGTACAAATAAAGAAAAATAGAATTTGCAGAATTAAGATTTAGATTTTCATATTTTGAACAATTTGTTGAAATTTTGTTCCTTTTGCCCAAAATATTCTACCAAAAAGGATAACTGAATTGATAGGTCGTATATAAATATCTTGAATAACCAGAAATGATGCTTGTCTCATTCACATGTATATGATGGTGGAAACTAGATTTGTTATGTGAATGGATTTTTATTCTTCATGCATCTACTTTATAATTTCTCAACTTTTACATTTTAAAATTTTTTGAAGAAATATGAAAAGAATTAATTTGTTGAAATTTGGTTCCTTTTGCCAAAAAAGTTCTACCTAAAAGGATAACTGAATTGATAGGTCATTAGGTTGTATATAAATATCTTGAATAACTGGAAATGATGCTTGTCTCATTGACATGTATACGATGGTGGAAACTAGATTTGTTACATAAATGGCTTTTATTCTTCATGCATCTACTTTATAATTAATTAATTTGTCAACTTTTACATTTAAAAAAAAATTGAAGAAATATGAAATGAAATCGAATGATCAATGATCCTATCCATGATCAATCCAATTTAATCCCCTCTATGATTTACAACTTAATCCTGTTCCTAACAACATTAGTCCTATAATTCTTCATGTGATGATTGGAGGACATGAAAACCCAATTTGGCATATTTGGTATGATCACTTCTTCTAAAAGTGATTAGGACAGAACTACCATTTTCTTTTTCTCTTCAATATGGATAAAAATCATTGAACCTTAATTATCAATCATCCATTGACTTCTCCAAGCAAATGGTACAATGATTCATGCAGTCTAGATTACTGTCATGTTGCTGTATCTTGTTGCAGCCTCTCATCCCACTATAAGGGGGGAGACCAAATGTGGCTTGAGATCAAAGATCAAGTAAATCTGAGTTTTCAAGTTCAAAATCTAATTCTAAACCACAAATTTTGATCTTTTCTCACATTCAGCAAGGTGGTTTGAATTCACAGCCTGCAGGAAATTCCTAAATCAAAATATCAAATGAGAGAAGCTTCAACTCTGTTCTGAAATAATATAGGATTTCCTTCTTTTTTTTATTTTTTGGCAGATGGTCCCAAATTGCAGCAACCTCCCTTCTTTTAAACAGTAAACAGCCTCCATTTACTTGACTGGGACTACTCTCCAAAGAAAGAGATTTGTAGATTTTATCCAAATAAGGAAGAAGACAAATGATAACATCCTTGAAGAAAATAGGGGCTCATTGGCAAGACAAGAAACAGGATGGAGAGGATAGTTGGCAAGAGATTTTGCCTGACAACACCCAGAAAGTACCACCTGTTGCCTTTTGCTTATAATTGGCAGGCCCCCACTTACTAAAATTTGCCATAGAAGGGCCTACACTTGTTAAGTTGTAGTCCCCTATTAACTAAAGAACAACACAAATAGTTTTCAATTATGAGCTTATCGAACTGAGACTTCCTACTTGTAGCCATCAACAACCAATATCTTCCCTGACTACATTAATGTTCCCCAGCTATTTTGTAGACAAATAGAAGATTAAAGATGATTAGAGACAGTGGCAATAATGATCATCATACAAAATATTGGATCAATAATAATAACGATATTTGCCACTGTTGCTGTAAAAATCCGTCGGCGTCGGAGATGCTGGAGTCGAGGGTGCCGCGGTCGCCGCCGGGACCTGCAAAGGAAGTCTAAACCGGAGGTGGGGTCGCTCCGGCAAGACCCTCCGACGCTCAAGTCAGTTCTCTGCTTCAACAAGAATGGAGTGCTCGAACGGAGATTTTAGCAGAGTTTTAGCTAGAGACTAGAGCTTAAAGAATAACGTATCTGGGTGCCTATTTATAGGCAGAGGGCGTAACCGACTTGATGGTGACGTTTGTAACCGCCTGGTAGTGGGCCGTTCAGGAATTTATTACGGAGGGTAGTGGAGTAGGGACGTGGAACATCGTCGTGGCTTGCC
>KE505016.1:419103-435822 GCA_000441515.1 Elaeis oleifera | reverse complement strand
AAAAAAATTAAATATCTTTACTTCTTTTTTTGATGTATCTAGTCTCTATTATTAGGTGAATTGTCTGAAATTTTGTTGAATCATTGAAATTCCTTTGTATTTGTAGTTGGTGTGCATAAGAACATCTTTATGTCATAGGAATCTAAAACCATCCTTTATTTTTGTAATAATAGCCTAGTTTTAAAATTTCAAATGGCTTCCTAACAGCCCCCCACATTCCCACCCAGTGGAAACCCTTTAGATGAATATTCAAGTAGAGTGAGTTATTATAGATGTATATTTTTATAGCAAATCAACATAATTTTATGATAGTTGCATGCATTTTTTTGATGTTTCAATGGTTGGAGTTGTCAATCGGGTGAAGGGCAAAAGCATTCAAAAATTTTTAGATTACATTTTTTTCTTGATAAAAATTAAAGTACTCCATATCTACAAAACGTAAATAAATAATTATTTTATAAAATTCTTTGTATAACTTATAAGTGGATTAAAATAAAGATGAAGGTAGCATTAAGATTGAGGATCATGAAATTTCTAATAATGAGCATTTTAAGTATTTAGAATTGATTATTCATAAACAAGGAGAGATTAAAGAGGATGTTCTGCATATACATAGGATAAAAGTAGGATGGATAAAATAGATAATTAAATTAGGACATTATATGATCATAAGATACATGCCAAGTTGAAGAAAACTTTTATATGATAGCAATACAACTAGCTATACATTTTGGTACAAAATGTTAGGCAAGTAAAAATATGTGCACAAGATGAGTGTCATCAAAATTAAAATCTTTAGATGCATGTGTAATAATATGAGAAAAGATATAATAGAAATGAAGTCATTCTTAAAAGGTGGGGATGATAGCAATTGATGATAAATTGAAAAAATAATAACATAGATAATTCAAATATACATAAATGGGTTAAAGAATGCACCGGTACGAAGGAGTAGTTTGATACATATAGAAGACAATAGAGGCATAGAAAAACAAAATCACATGGAAAAAAATAGTAAGAAAGGATTTGACATTGTTCTTTTTAAGAAATTGTGGTCCTACACAGAGTAAGATGGATGATAAAATTTACATACCTAATCTAACTAGTTTGGGATCGAGACTTCGGCGAGTTGAATTCAGTGGAGTTACTTATATTTTTATTATAATTTTTTGACATGCATTCCATGTGCTTGGTATGCTTGGAATCGAAGAACATCTTATTTCTACTATGAAAGCAAAAAATACTAGGAAATAAATAGAAAATAAATTAGGTAAAATTGTAGAAATTATGGGGTAGCTTCGCGGTGAGTCTTATGCCTTTTTATTTAGATTAGAAACCATATTAGATACAGCTAGACAATAAACCAAAACCACCGGCATGAAAAGAAGAGAAAAGGAGAAAAGTACAGACTAAGAGGCATGTATTAGTAATGTAGCCGAACCCAAACCACAAAAAATTATAATCAAAACTGCAGTCTCAATAACTTAACTAACACCATATTTACCATTGGATAGGCATTACTTTGAAGAATCTATAAAACATTTAATACCATATTACCTTTTCATGCACATTAATTTTGAGAATCTATAAAAGATCTCATACCATATTTAACATTGCATGAGCTTTTGAGAATCTACAAAAGATCCAATACTATATTTACCATTGGACGGCATTAATTTTAAGAATCTATAAAGGATTTACCAGCAATCTGCTAAAATGTACCATGCCCACTGGAGTGTATATGAGTATACATTTAGAAGATTTACTATCTTATCACATCAAAACATTTCTAGGGGTATATATAGTCGGGCCTCTACCATGTCCTGCACCATAATTCAAATAGAGTGGAGGACGGTCATAGATGGGGCCCAAAAATCCAACATTTGCCTCTATAAAGTTCTGGTTTGCTGTTGTGTTAGTTATCTTCCTTGTAGCATCAGGTTAGTATCTTGTCTTGCACATGGATTGTATGATTTTTTTAATACTTTTCATGCCAACTCCTATTATTTGAATTTGTGATTTATTAGCACTTTAGCTATCAAATAAATCAAAATACTTTTCAAGAAATATTAAATGATTGATTAACTAGTTCTTCGAAATAATTTATGATGAGAGAATTTATTAGGATTTATCTGCTTAATAATCATGAATTGTCTAGAATATTGTTGAACCACTGAACTCCTTTATATTTGTAGTTTATGTGCATAAGAACATTTTTATATCATAGGAATTATGAAATAAATTTTTCCTTTGGAAATAATAGCCCTGTTTTAAAAATTTTCAAATGCCTTCCTCACAAACCCCACCCTGCCCACCCGGTGGATAGACTTCAGATGTATATTTAAGTAGAGTAATTTATAATGAATGTATTTTTTATAGTGAACCGACATAATTTTATGATACATACATGATTTTTTTTTTTTCAATAGTTTGAGTGGCTAGAGTTGTTAATGGAGTGAAGGGCAAAAGCATTCAAAATTTTATATTACATTTTTTGTTGATTAAAATTATGAGTAGTCTACATCTACAAAAGGTGAACTAAAGCAGATCATTTTCACAAAATTCTTTCATATTGCTTATAAATGGATTAGATAATTAAAAGTGCTTGCTTATATCTCATCAGCTGCAGCTGGAGCTGTGACTGGTGTTGGACCTCCTCCAAACGAACTCTGCATTGGACCATGTAAAAGCTATCATTGGGATTGCACCACGGCTTGCAACTATCAAGGTTACTTTGCTGGAGCTGAATGTGTGCAACTAGCTCCTGGTAGCCCATATCAATATTGTTGTTGCAAAGTCTAAGCGGAGGGTAGAAGCCCAAAAGCCAATGAATAAGAATGGTTCCTTTGACCTATTTACAGAATAAAATAAGTAGGCGTGAACTGTTTGATAAAATTCTCTCTTTCTTTCATGCAATTAGAAGGTAAATTACGTACTAGCCAAACTTACTCTCTCAACAATTTTTCACTTGTAATATAAAACTAAATCTCTCTTAAAAACTTAAAAAGAAACAAAAGTTGGAAGAGCTTAACAAGTAAATCAAGATAATGTAAGATGTTGCTGCATGACTCCAGTCCGAGGTGAATGCAGCTGAGAGGGGACGCCAATCAGAGATGGAGGCACTGAAAGAGAATTTGCAAAGAAGCCTGCTCATATTGAGGGTTCTACGGTAGAGGACCCTTCGATCGTTAAATTAGCTGGAGCTTGAAAATAGTAGAGAAAGAGGGAGAATGATGAGTGCAAGAGTAGGAGGTATGATATTCTTCTTTCCGATTCGGCTTATCTGAGGATCCTCTTCATACCTCTTTATATTGAGGTGGAGCCACGGCCGCTAGTTGGAACCCATAGGTCATTAGGCCTCATTTTTAGGTCATTAGGCCACATTCTGATAGATTGTTAAGATGGGGAATCTTTTCATCAAAATTGTTAGGTCATTGTGAATTTTGCCCATATGGGCGAATGAGCTGGTGGTTCAAAATTGGACTGAGGCCTCATGCTGATGACTACGTTCGAGGCTCAGGAGTGCCGTCCATCATCAAACATAGGGCTTCATCTTCTGTCTTTCATGAGATCCGATCACAAGGTCGGTAAGGTCTGACCTCGAGCTTGGTTGGTGTCCGAGCAGAGGGCCGATTGGAGGCCGATGAGGGCGGCTGATCCTGATATTTGGTGCAAATCAAAATTCATCTTAATTCAAATCTTTCCTTTCGATTAAATCAGTTTCATATTTCAATCGGATAATATACAAAACCATCCGAAATCAAAATCAATTGATCATAACTTGATAATAAAATCAATGCTTTCGATAATGCATCAATAATATTCTATAATAGATTTAACCAATAAAATATCATGCTTCATATTCATAAATCATAAATAATATTATTCAAAATTTAATGATATAAATACTATATATTTTGCCAATAAATCTAAAAAAAAAGAGTCACATTACTTATCTCATATGTATTCCAACAAATTTATATAATTTTATAAATTTATTTTCAAAATCTTCTTATCGAGACAACTACACCCTTATACATAATTAAGTTCAATAATCAAAAAGAATACAAATAATCAAGGTAAATATAATGAATTGTAGTTGCATCCATCAGTCTAGATCAATCTGATCATGACAATTTTATTGTTCATGATCAATTAGGTGGTTCGAAGTCTCTTTACTGGGTCAACTTGAACTCAGAGCTACAGAACTAAGACTTTTTACTGATTTCATAAATCAAGTAGACAGAGAATTTTGGAGAAGAAAGAAATTAATCAAAATAGAACATAACTAATCTAAGATCCCAGTCGATCTGATGAAAGCGAATTAATCAAATCATGAATAAACTAATATATATATAATCCAACAGCAATCACAAATAATTGAATCTAGAAGAATTTAATCTACCCAAGGTGGTTGTCAGCATATTGTCTCATCACTGCAAACCAGAATCCTTGACTAAGCTTGATAAAAATCATCAAAAAAAATCCTTCACTAAATTAATTTTAGAAAAAAATAATTCTATAAAGAAAAAATCTATAGAGAAAGAAAATAGAGAGAAGGTGGAGAGAGAAACAATCCTAAGGAGAGAAAGAGAGAGAGAAAAGGAACAGAGAGAAACTCTCTCTTTCTTTTTTTTTTCTTTCATTTGTTTCTGTTATGGTGTAGAGAGGGCTTCCTTAGTCCCATATCGGTTATGAATCAAAGAGAATATGGCTTATATGGATTGGAACCTTCTCTCCCAACATGAGATATTTTTAAAGGATAAAACCATGATGCTCTAAATGATCAAGGCCCATTAAAGCCTAAAGGCCCATTGAAGCCTAAAGATGGTCATGAGTCAAAGCGGACAATACCTCACGTATGCGAAGGCAGAGGCATAAGCCAACCATCTGAGCTATTCGACCCCTTGACCCATGACCACAATATTGGCACCGTCTGTGGAAAAGCCTCCTATCCACACATACTCCCTCTTGATTGGGGGGCAGTGTTGTGGTGTAGAGAGGACTTCTTTAGTCCCATATCAGTTATGAGTTAAGAGAAAATATGACTTATATGGATTGGAACCTTCTCTCCCAACATGAGGTGCCTTTTAAAGGATAAAACAGTAAGGCTCTAAATGATCAAGGCCTATTGAAGCCTAAAGACCCACTGAAGCCTAAAAATGGTCATGAATCAAAACGGACAATACCTCATGTATGCAGAGGCGGAGGCATAAGCCAACCATCTAAGCCATTCGACCACTTGACCCATGACCACAACAGTTCTCTTTCTTCCTTTTTCTTTCTTTTCTCTTCTTTTTTTCTTTCTTCTTCTTTTTTTCCTAACGGAGTAAGGGAGGTCCCCGTTGTTCCTCGGATTGGAGCATTGCTGATGGCTATGGCCGACGGTAGCTAGGGCCACGATAGCACAGCCCAAATGTTCTAGATCGATAGTCAGCGATGACCATTAGCATCGTAAAACTAGAAAGAGGAGGAGCAAAAGCAAAGGAAAATAGGAGATTCTCTTTTTAGATTTTTCAATGAAATTGGCGGTTGGCGGCATTATCTAATGTGATGGGAAGAACCAGAAAAGAGAGACGAAGGAGGGATGAGGCTTACTTTGGGCCAACAGGCTCTCCAACCTATTTCCAACAGGCATAGTGAGAGGTCACGACAAACTCGAAAGAGAAGAGAGCTTCTCCAATGATGATCCGAAGGCCGACAGTGGGGGATTTCATAAGGAACTTGGTCCCTTTAAATAGAGGTGAGGGGGAGAACTTAGATTCTCTCCTAGCCTCTAATTTTGAGTACGATCAGGAGTCCACCATTACAAGAGAAGAAGACTCCCATTAGGAGTCTTCTTTCTATTTTTCTCTCCTTTTTTGTTTTTTTTGGTTGCTTTGAGATTTTTGTGGTTGCTGGGTTGGGTATTATATTCTCTCCTAAAAAGAATTTCATCATCAAAATTTTTTTTGCTTAGATTCTCAAAATTTCAAGATTACTTTTACCTCGACTCATAGTCATCCTCTACTTTCAAAATTAAATCTTTCATCATAATATTTTCAAATTAGATGCTCAATTTGATTAACTTAAAATAATTTAGACCACTATGCTTCTGTTGCACACTCTAATTCAATCCATCAATACACTTGTGTCAAATTTAAGATTTCTAAGTTATGTCATAAATAATATAAGTTATCATCCCAATATCTCTAATGTCTATCTATTTATACTCATATCTATATCTAATTTTATATGTCATAATTTATCCACTTATGCTCTAACACTATATAAATTGTTATGCTCTTGATCTGAGATCGTGAGCCAGAGGTCATGGCAATTACTGCATACTCATGAAGAACTCTCTCTACAAGTATTCAAGGTATCTCATCGTAATATTATAAAGTAATAGAGGAATAAATTTAATAATTAATGTTTAACTTTAATTCAAATAACTAAATTAAATATCATACAAATAAATTAGTAGTTTTCATTAACTTCAATAAATCCTAATCTAAATAAAGATATCAATTCTACTTCTAATTCATTTTGCCATACAGAATCTCCAAGTCAAGCTAGTCCTCTGAATCTATAGAAATAGTAAAATATAGAGTAATAAGGTAGACAGTTCAGTAAGCAATATACACTTTAGATAGATAAATTCAGTAATAATAATATACTAAAAAGAAGCATGTGTTGATCTTAACAATAATTTTAATGATTACAAAATATTAGAGCATAAAATGATACTAATATCTCTCAAATATTTTAAAAATATCTTTGTATAAAGAAATACTATTGGAAGGCTAAAAATATGTTTGAAGATCAATTGAATTAAGAAAAATCAGTTTTGGAGACAAACGGCTTAAGAAAAGCTTCATTGAAGATTTGGAGTCGACTCACCTGTGAATCGAGCTAACTCCGACACAAACAGGGACTGGCACGATTGGTTTGACATGAAGCTGAGCCGATTCGGATTGAATTCGACTTGACTCTCTTAGAAAGATAGAAGATTGAATTTCAAGTTCTGAGAATCAAGCTGACTCGATCCAAATCGAAGCCAGCTCTCTCAGTAGAACAAAAGGTTGAAAATCAGATTGCTGAGAACTGAGTCGACTCAATCCAAAATCAGAATTGGCTCTCTTGGAGAAACAGAATGCTATATCTTTAAGAGCCAAAGTCGAGCCAACTCAAAAAGTAGTGGAGCTGACTCAAATCCAAACCAAACTGACTCAAACTATTTCGACCAACTTGAGTGCTTCTGATAGGCATAATGGCTAGTTCTGCAATGAGCTCAATTTTATCCAAATTTATTTTCAACAGCTATTTTCACATCTAACGATCAGAAATGGCTACTTTAGGTTTAAATCATTCAGAACTTGGAGGAAATTAATATGACTTAAAAGAAAGAAGAGAACAAAAAAGATAACACAATGTAAGAGAGAAAGAGCACTTTGAGCATTCATTAGCTTTCAAGAGAATTCACTTATCTCAAACAAAATTCCTCTTGACATTTTCTAAGTGCAATCAAAGAGAAGTTAAGTACATTCATTGCTAGCATTCAAGGCTTCTTCGAGCGAGCTTCAATGATAATAAATCAACCATTCAAAGAGTTTTTAATTGTTATACTGTTTTCATTTTGAAATTTCTGTAATAGTTTAGTGGGAGCTAAAACTTGAATGATTGGATTGATCCAAATCTTGAATTGGATTGGAAGCTTTAGGATAAGGCATATAAAGATTTTGATTAGTTGATCTGAGCTAAAATCAATTAGATTTATTTGTGAGTTCGGATAAAATAAACTCACTGTAATCAAGTTGATTATAGTGAAATTCTCAAGAGATCGCTTGGAGAGTGGACGTAGGTGCTTGAAGTGCACCGAACCACTATAAACTTGCTTTGTTTGTGAGTGTGCTCTCTCATTTATTTCATCTATTCTTAGTTCAGCTTTTATTTACTATACTTCTCAGTTAAAATTTTAATAACCTAATTCACCCTCCTTCTTGGATTGTCTAGCTGGGTAACAAGTGGTATCAGAGCTTGGTTCTCAACTAGATATTGATCTAACAATCAAGAAAAAAGATCATGATAACATAATTGAGAGGTTCACTTGCCGAAGGATAATCCATAAATAGACCACCACTTTCAATGGCACAAACTATACCTATTGGAAAGCTCGCATGAAAATTTTCACAAATTATAATATGTGAAGTATCATAATCAATAGACCGCACACATCCACCATTGTGGTCGATGGCATTAGCATTCTCAAATATAAAAAGGATTGGAATGAAGAGGACAAAAGATCAATTTAGCTAAATGCCAAGGCTATGAATATTCTGTAGTGTGTCTTGGATGCAAATGATTTTAATCGAATTTTCATATGCAATTTAGCAAAAAAATTTAGAATAGACTTGAAGTTACACATGAAGGCATAAACCAATTAAAGAATCAAAAATTAACATGCTTGTGCACCAATATGAACTTTTTAAAATGAAACCTAGTAAAACAATCACTGATATATTCACATGCTTCACTGATATTATAAATAGACTTAAAATCTTGATAGGGCTTATTCTAATAGTGATTTGGTGAAAAAAATTCTCAGATCTTTATTAAAATCTTGGAGAGTAAAAGTCACAACAATTTATGAGGCAAAAGACTTAAACAAACTATCATTGGAAGAGCTCATTGGATCTTTGATGATGCATGAATTAACAATGAGCAGCACAATGAGGATAAAAGCCAAAAGAAGAAGATTATTTCCTTAAATCTGCAGCAATTGATGAAGAAGTTGAGGAGTCAACCGAAGATGATGAAGATGATGAGGATATAGTTTTCACATAGGAAAATTTAAGAAGTTTATAAGGAGAAGAAGATAAGGATTAAGAAAAAGCCACTAAACAAAGGAGAATTAAGCAAAGATAGGAATAAAGAAAGGAAGCAGCCACTATGCTATGAATGCAAAAAGTCAGGCCATTTCAAGGCTGACTATCCAACCCTCAAGAAAATTTTTAAGAAATCCAAGAAAAAGACTATGATAGTAATATGGAGTGACAGTGATGATTCCTCTTCAGATGAAGAAAATAAGATATTGTACACTTATGTCTTATGACACAAGATGAAGAGGTAACCTCTGAACTATCTATAGATTTTATATTTGAAGAACTTCAGGATCTATGAGCTACTTAATGATTTCAAAAAAATTAGCACTAAGTACAAAGACTTGAAAAATAAGAATGCATCATTAATCAAAGAAAAGATGAAACATTATAAAATAATAAACTATTGCTTAAAGAAAATGTAATTCTAAAAATAAATAAATAATCTGAAACCATTAGTTAACAAATTTACTTGCAATTTCAAAAAACTATAAATGATACTAAATAATCAAAAAGATGTCTATGATAAAGTCGGGATTGGATATAAACCAAACAACAAGCAAAAGATGCTGAAAAATTTCTTTACAAAGCCATCTTCCTTGACTATGAGTTCTCACATTACTTGTTTTAGTTGTGGTAGAATAGGATATAAAACCTATGCATGCAATCTCATCAAATCTGATGGTAAAATTGTGAAGAAAATCTGGATTCCAAAAAGAATCTCAATCACTAACCCTAAAGGATCCAAGAAATTTAGATACCTAAATCAGCTACTTGATTATTTTACAGAAATATCTTGCAGCCAATGAGAACAAGGGAGCATGATATTTGGATAGTGATTGTTCAAGATGTATGATGGATGACAAGGATCAATTTATCACTGTTGAAAGAGAGCATGGAGGAGTAGTAACCTTTGGCGACAACGATAAAGAAAAATTGTTGGATTGGTAAAATCAAAATCACTCCTCCATTTTTATTGAAAATATATTATTAGTTGATAGTCTAAAGCATAACTTATTGAGTATAAGTCAATTATGTGATAAAGAGTTTAAAGTAATATTTGAATCATCTTTATGCATAGTTACTAGTCTCTTTGATGATAGTATCAAATTTATTAGACATAGGTATAGCAATATCCATATGGTTGATCTTGATGAGATAGCTATGAAAAGTGGTCAATGTCTTGTTGCTATAGATACTAAGATCAAAGAAACTAGTTAGTTATGGCATCATAGATTGTGACATACAAATATGAATATCTTATCAAAATTAATTGTAAGAGACTTAGTTAAGGATTTTTCCAAATTAAATTTTGAAAAGATCATGTTTGTGATGCATGTCAATTTGGTAAACAAGCTAAGATGAGTTTTAAATCCAAAACTATAGTTTCAGCTACTAGACTACTTGAGTTGATTCACATGAATTTATTCAGATTTACTAGGATCACAAGCTTAGGAGGGAAGAAATATAGATTTGTGATCATAGATGATTTCTCTCATTTTACTTGGATTTTATTTTTAACTCACAAAGATGAAGCCTTTTCTTTATTTTTAAAATTTTATCAAAAGATTTTAAATGAAAAAAACTTTACTATTATTAGAATTCGAAGTGATCATGGCATTGAATTTAAAAATCAAAATTTTAAAATATTTTATAATGAAAATGATATAGAACATAGCCTTTCTGCTTCAAGAACACCTCAATAAAATGATGTTGTTGAGAGAAAGAATAGAATCTTAGAAGAAATGGCTAGAGCTATATTGTGTGAAGAAAATTTTTTAAAATATTTTTAGACTGAAGCTATAAATACTGCTTGTTTTATTTTAAACTATATTTTGATTTATCCAATTTTTAAGAAAATCCTTTATGAACTTTGGAAAGGAAGAAAACTAAATATTTGTTATTTTCATATTTTGGAGATAAATATTTATTTGAATAATGAAAAAGATAATTTAGATAAATTTGATGCTAAATCAGATGAGGATATTTTTTTGGATGCTCCATATCTAGCAAAGTATATAGAATTTTCAACAAATGTACCTTAGTTGTTGAGGAGTCTATCCATGTAATCTTTGATGAGACTAACAATTTATCCTTAAGAAAGGCAGGTGTTCTTGATAATAATGTAAGAAGCTTAAAAAAAAGAATAAAGAAACTCAACTTGAAGGACAAACCCAATCATAATGAAAAGGAAGATTCAAAAGATGATGATCATGAAGAAATTCAAGATGAAGGTACGAGCAAACAGCATGGTGATCTGTCCAAAGAATGGAGGTAAGTCCACAATCATCCTAAAGACCTTATAATTGATGATCCTTCACAAGAGATAAGAACTAGATCTATCTTTAGAGAAATTTATGATTATCTTGCTTTTGTTTATAAATTGAACCTAATACATAAAGAAACTGAAAATGATCCAAATTGGATGCTTACCATGCAAGAAGAGTTAAATCAATTTGAAAAAAATAATGTCTGAAAATTAGTAAGTAGACCAATTAACCATCCAATTATTGGCACTAAATAGGTATTTAGGAATAAACTAGATGAGAAAGGTAATGTGGTAAGAAATAAGGCAAAACTTGTAGTTAAGGGGTATAACCAAGAATAAGGAATAAATTTTGATAAAACTTTGCTCCTATAATAAGATTTGAAGCAATTAGGTTATTGCTTATATTTGCTTATTACATGAACTTTAAATTATTCCAAATGGATGTAAAGAGTACTTTTTAAATAGCAATATTTTTTTTGATGTAAAGGGAGGAGGACCACCTAGGATATATATTAATATATATATAAAGAAACCGTATAGGAGTGTGGTTTATAGAGTTTGCCAGTAAACCCAATAATTGCCTGTAGCCAAGTTGGCCTAGGCAAGAAAATTTAGTTGAGTTTATACAAATTTTAGAACATTGTTAGTAAGATACACTATAAATACCTTTCAGCGGTGGACAGGACAACAGGAAGTCTGTAAAGTGGGGGATAGGGCAGCTCCTTTTAGCAGTAGATAGCTCTGAACACCTTTTAGTGATAGACAGGGCAACAGGGAGTCTGTAAAGCATCTATTATCAATGCTTAACTGAGTCTATAAAGAGTCTGTAGGGGCATCCAAAATAGAACATCAGAGCTGCTGGAGGTTCTAGTAGAGAGTTAGAAACTTTAAATTTTCTTGCTTTTTTCTATCATTCACTGGTGTATCATTGTAGCTATCCCTTTTGGTTGTGCAACTCTTCAGTGAGTTATTTACTCATATGTTTAGCCAATTATGCTACTTTGTCTTGATTATTTGGTTCATTGTCTTATCGCTGTATTGATGATGCTTCTAATTTCCTCCCTGCCTTTTGACATCTTGTATGATATCCAATTTCATAGTAAGGTGGTAATTTCTTCCACCAGTTTAATAGATACTTTAGCTTCTTTCTAAGAACTCTTCTATTTTGTTCATTCTACAGACACCACATCACTGTAGATGTAAAATAATACCATGCCGTTCGTCCTTCCATACTCTGTATCCTCTGTCTTCCGTATGTCCACAGTTCTTCCATGGTGTTCATTGTCAATGAAGAAACAGCAACGTTGCTAAACTATCTTTAAACCATCCTAGCGAAGATACATTTGAGGAAAATGTGCATCATTGTTCCTCCTTACATCCACACAAAGTACACTCTTCTAGAGCTGGCCATTTTCTTTGTTTAGATTATCTGCCATTAGTATTTTGTTCTGATATGCCAACTAATTGAAAATTTTGATTTTTGGTGGTCGTGGTAACCTCCAGTTCATCTTTGCAAAATGTGAATTGATTCCCCATTCGAGAAGAATAGGTATGCCTTTTTAACAGTGAAGGTTCTGTCTAATGACCACTTCCAGTCTACTTCATCATCCTTTCTGTCCAGTTATATTTCAAGCAAAGATTGTAGATTTTTGCTTGTTTTACAATACTTCCAAATTCTATTGGTTCATTGATCGCTTCTGCCACAGATACATCTATTTTATTGCTCAGTACAAATTTCAGAGAGAGGTTTGAATATAGTGGGCTTAGTTCATGCCAATAATCATTCCAAAAGCTAACCTGATTTTCATTGCTAATTTAAAATCATGTGCTCTGAAAGAACCATCTTTGTATTTTCATTACGTCTCTCTAGGGTGGAGAAGCTTGACTAGCTGCCTGTTTAGTGTTAGGTAGATTTGTTTTGTAATATAGCTCTTGTATTATTTTCTCCATAGCCTCTATCTATCTGAAAAGTATCTCCACCATCATTTTAACATTAAGCACTTGTTCATCATTTTCAGATTTATTACTCCCAATCCTCCATGTTTTCCTCGATCTGCATACCTTTCTCATTTAACTAAACTATGACCTACACTGTATTTGTTGTGACCTCTTCACAAAAATCTTTTTCTTATTAAATCTATTCTTTTAATGACCTGTGCTGATAGTATTCTTGATGACATCCAATAAGTTGGCATGGATCCTAGAACTGCATTGACTAAAATTAGACATTCTCTTATGCTCAGCAGTTTGCCTTTCCATGAGCTTAATCTTTTGTCGATCCTTTCAATTAAGAAGTTTCAATCTGATGCTCGTGTCTTTTATAGTATAGGAGAAGACTGAGATATCTTATTGGAAAACTTACTTGTTTGCATCCCATAACTCCGGCCAACCACTTCTCTTCCTCCTTATGAAGTCCGATTCCCACCATTGAGGTTTTATCAAAGTTGATTCTCAACACTATTATTATTTCGAAACAATAAAGCCGATTTGAGGTTTCTGACATATTTCCAGTTTGCTTTGTAGAATATCAGTGTGTCATCCGTGTACTGTAAGCATTGTATCCTACTAACTGTTTCCTCTTCTCCAATACCTTTGATTATGTTATTTTCTCCTACTTTTTTCATAATCCTTGGCAAAATATCCACTGACAGGATGAACAGCAGTGATGACAAAGGATCTCCTTGTTTTAGCCCTTTGTGTGTTCTGAACTAGCTCGACATCTCTCCATTAATATTTATTGTCAGCTTACTATTTTTGAGTGTTTATTTTATCCAGTGACACCATCATGAACTGAATCCTCTGATTGTGAGCATTAAAAAATGAAAATCCCATCTGATGTTATCAAAGGCTTTTTCATAGTCTAGCTTGTAACAAGGCCCATATCTTTGTTCTTTTGCAGGTTGATATAATTTTTGAAGCAATTAGGTAATTATCACTTATTTGTCTTCCTTTAATAAAAGCCGACTATGTTTCAGTTACCAAGCTATCTAAATATTTCGATAGTCTTGTGCTAAGAACTTTAATGAAGATCTTCATTAAACCATTTTCTAAGCAGATTGGTCTATAAACCTTCACTGATCTATTTTTTTGTTTCTTTGGTATCAAGCAAATATATGCGTAGTTGATCTTTGACAAATCTATTGATCCTCTATATATCTCTTCAAAAACTCTGCAAATGTCTTGTTTTATCACTGCCCAGTATTTTTTATAAAATGACATTGGGAATCCATTTGGGCCTGGAGCTTTATTTTTTGCTAGGCTGAAAATGCCCTCTTTGATTTCCTCCCTTGTGAACTATTTGTCTAGGTCTCATAGATACGTAGCTTGTTATGGATATAGGGTGTTCCAGTCAGCCTCTAATTCAGCTGGTTCATCTTTCTTGAAAAGGGATGAATGGTATTTAAGCAACATATCCTTCATTTGATCTTGAGTTGGACCCACATCCCCATTCCATTCTAAGACACTGATATTATTTTTTCTTCTTCTAGCACTTGCATAGTGATGAAAATACTTTGTGTTTGTATCTCCGCAATTTAGCCATTGGATTCTGGACCATTGCCGCCACAACATTTCCTCCTGTTGGAGTATATTCTCCAGGGACTCTTTTGTTTGTTGTCGCTCCTCTGTTTCTTCTTCACTCAAGTTTCTAATCTCTTCCTACATGTCCAGCCAATCTATTCTTTTTTTATCATTTCTTTCTTGGTTATTATGTTCCCATTTATAGTTCTATTCTAAGTTTTCAGTTTTGATCTAAAAAATCTCAATTTCTCAACTAAATTGGCTATAGCATCGTTTTTAATAGGTGCAGTATCCCACCATTGCTGAATCATATCGTCAAACCCCGACAGCTTGTACCAAAATACTTGCATTCAAAATGATTTATTGTAGTTTTATCTTCTCTTCCATTCTAGCCACAATGGGTAATGGTCTGAGGTTGTTCTGGTAAGACGTATAAGGGTGGTATCGTATGATGAGTACTTAATTTAAGTCACTAGAGGCACTAAATATTATAATAATTGATATTATTTTATTAAAATTTGATACTCTCTAGTCTATTTTATAGGTGATGGAGAGTTTAAGTTCATACGATTCAAATTAGACTCAAATCGGATCAGATTTGAGGGAACCAGGCAACCAGCTCCCATTCCAGTATGAACGCAACTTAAAGATCAAGGATCAAAAAGCAGCCTCTCTAATCAAGAGCCTAGATTAGAAGATAAATGAAACCAAGTATGAACACAACTTAAATCTCAAAGGCTCAGATTAAAAGATCACTCTTCATGAAGATCTAAGGTCTTTATTACATTCCACCTCTCTTTCATGAAACCCTAACCTCTCCACTCTATAAATAAACCCCAAGGCCTCCATCTTCTCAAATCAAGCCAACCCTAAGTTCTCTTCAAGCTTCTCTGTCTCTCTCTCTCTTTCTCTTCTCCATAAGTCTAAGGAAGGTACTAACCCTAGCACGACACCATATTTTCTACAGATCCTTTTTCACATCTTAAGAAATTTAGGAGAGATCCTAATCCTAGTGCCGCTATCTTTTCTCTTCCATATATCCTCTTTCATCTACTTTTTTTCTGAGAGTTCCTAGACTAAGCCTTCCAGCCATCCTGTCGCTGTCTACACGGAGAAAGATAAAGAATTCAAAGAGACATATCCACTATCGGACGCAGTTAGAAGATCAACTTGGTTTTATTGTTCTTGTATCAAACTTTTATTTCTTTTCTATTATATATATTTTTATTTAATCAATGAAAAATATTTTATTGTAATATATTTATTTCTTTCTTAGTTTCTTACAATCTATTATTTTTTATTTATATTTTGAAATAATCGATCTAAAATTTCTGTGGATACGATCCTGACTCATCCTATCTACATAGTAGTGAGTAGGATTAATTTTGATGTGCTACAATACGCATCAAATTTTAGCACCGTTGTTGGAGATCTTGACGTAATTTTAAAAAAATCAAAAAAATCTATAAATAATTATAAATATTTTATAATTTTTAAATTTTATTTCTTACTTTAGATTACTTGACTGCCTTATATGCTTTACTGCTTTATATGTCTAATTGATTATTTCTTTCTCTTGCACTCTTGCTTTTCATACTTTATTTTGCTAATTGATAATTGATAATTTATTATTAATTAATTTAATTTAATTACTTAATTATCTTCTATTTACTCTTTTAAAATTTTATCTTATATTACTTTTCATATATGGTAGATTTACTACTTTATATTTAGATTTCTTTATTTACATGCATAAAAAAAATTTCTTGCTTTCTATAGCCTAGTGATTTATTACTTTTCATAGCTTAGAATAATTTATTATCCTAAAAGTAGATTTGATTTGTTATTTGATTTATAGATTACCTACTTATCTTTTAATCTTAGCATTATTTACTTTTCATTTAGTTAGGTTTACTAGATCTTCTCATACCTAATTAATCTAATTTAAAACTTACCTCTTATTCCTTCTTGCTTAAAGATAACAAATATAAAAAGAATACAAAGACACCATATAATACTTGACTAATATAAATAAATTAATTAAAACTTAAAAGCTACTTAACATGTTTG
>KE505016.1:393769-404198 GCA_000441515.1 Elaeis oleifera | reverse complement strand
AAAGAGCTACTAACAGTGGTATTCACTCTTGATAAATTTGTTCATATCTGTTAGGGTCTAAGGTTCTAGTGTATCTGATCACACGGTTCTAAAACATCTGCTCTCAAAGAAAGATACTAAACCATGATTAATCAGATGGATCCTTTTGCTTTAAAAATTTGAGCTAAAAATTTGAGACAAAAAGGTTTCAAAAATATGGTCGTTGATTATATTTCTAGAATCTTAGTTGATCATACGATGGGTACAAATGAAGTCAAGAAGAAATTTTCTGACGAATAACTTTTTACAATCTCCTCTGACCAAATTCTATGGTTTGTCCACATCATTAACTATTTGGCAACAAGGCAAGTTCCTCTCCATTGGATAAAACAGGAGAAGGATCGATTCTTCTTATAGGTCAAACATTATTATTGAGAGGAACTTGAATTGTTCAAATATTGCCCTGACCAAGTGATTCGACGCTGTGTCCCTGAGAGTGAGTATCAAAGTATACTTACCTTTTGCCACTCTCATGCATGCGGGAGATATTTCAGTAGAAAGAGAACGGCTGCGAAAGTGTTATAAAGTAGATTTTACTGACCGATATTATTTAAAGATACACATAAATTTTACCTTGAGTGCTTGTACTGTCAGCAGACGGAGAATATTTCTAAAAAAACATGATGCCCCTATCCCCCATTTTAATTATGAAAGTTTTTGATATTTGGAGAATCGATTTTATAGGCCCCTTTCCTCCATCCTACGGATATGAATACATTTTAGTAACGGTAGATTATGTATCTAAATGGGTTGAGGCTATCGTAATCAGGATAAATAATCACAAGGTGGTAATCAAATTTATCCAACAGAACATCTTAAGTCGATTCAGTTGCTCAAGAGCCATTATTGGTGACAGAGGTGCACAGTTCACAAATAGACACTTTGAAAGCTTAATGAAGAAATACAAAATTACTCATAAAGTTACCACACCATACCACCCCAAACTAGTGGCCAAGTGAAAGTCTCCAATAGAAAGATCAAATGAATTCTCGAGAAGATGGTTAGGCCTGATCGAAAAGATTGGTCGGATGATTAGACGATGCATTATGAGCCTACTGTACTGCATATAGGACTCCGATAGGAATGTCTCCTTATCGGCTCATTTTAGAAAAGCCTGTCATCTACCAATAGAGCTAGAACACTGCATATTTTGGACTATAAAGTAATTCAATTTCGACATAAAAATATGGGTAGTAATAGGAGACTACAATTGAACGAATTAAAAGAGCTACACAATGAAGTATACGAAAGTTCACAAATTTATAAGGCTCAAACTAAGGCTTATAATGATAAATATATTTCATGAAAGATATTCGAACCTAATAAAAAATATGGCTTTATAATTCGAGGTTGCGACTATTTTCTGAAAAACTCTATTCACGTTGGGATGGACCATATATCATAACTCAGGTGTTCCCTCATGGAGTAATTGAAATCAAAGATCCTAAATAAGGAAACACCTTCAAAGTAAATGGCCAATAATGGAAAAATTATGTGAATGAAATCAAAGATGGCTAGCAAGTTGACTCAATTGAATTGCAGGATCCAGTCTACCATTGAACTTTGGTTTGATCTGACTGAAGACCTTAAACTTAGCGTTTGTTGGAAGGCAACCCAATATTTTATTTTCAGTTATCTAGATTTTTTTTTATTTTGTAGGAATCTAATAAGGACAATTAGCTAAGTTGAGGGGAGAAAATCATCAACATCTGATGAGGGCTCTTGGAAAACATGAAAGAACCTGCAAATAACAGCAAATTAGGTGGTATCCCTCCTTTGTATTTTTTTTTCCTTTTCTTACATTAGGGACAATAGAAATTAAGTTGAAGGGAGAATAACTAATTTAATTGAGTCCTCGAGTATGGTCAGAATAATTAGTTTTATGTATCTGAATTTTATCTCGATTTGAAGTTAACTAGGGACTCTAATCAATGAGTGATTAATGGTCTAGATAATTTTAGAGATAACGAGAAAAAATTATTAAGAATACTTAATTAATGAGAGAATTTAGATCAGATTAAATTTTGGAGCGATTCTAAAATTCTTTTCCCACCATCTCAATGAAAAATCTACTTCATGGGGTATGGGTGGAAAGATCGAGGTATGCAAAAATCTCTTTTTATTATTAAAAAAGATAAAATAAAAAAAATTTAGCATTGTCTCACTGAGTAATTGGGTCTCTTTACTTAAGTATTGTAGTTCGTATCAAAAGATGGGGATGCTAAAAAACTATTATAGAGTTTGTCTCATCTCATAACTTTTCTTAAACTCGAATCAGTAAATCTGAGGAGTGTTCTACACCTAATGCCCTAAAGTCAATTGGTTTAAGAGTCATTGATTGAAAGCTTGCTACAAAGATCAGCTAGAAGGCTCAAAAGACTAAGACATTGCACTACATTCTTTTGAAAAAAAAAAGTAGATAATAAGGGGACTAAATTATAAGAAGACAATAAATCCTGCTCACATCAGTTAGAGGACTTAAAGAGTAGAGTGGAATGCTAGTAAAGAAGATCTCTAAAAATTTTTATGGCAATACTCAATCATTAATTGGGTTGAATTGATAATCCAATGAAGTACCTCTTTAATGGTCTAGCCGGATATCCACTACAATTAGGAATGTCTAGGATAACTTTCAATTCAAGGACAATTAGATGCACAATGCTAATTATCTATTTTACTTGAGGATGAGTAAAGTTCAATTTGAGAGGTAAGATGAATACTTAATTTAAGTCACTAGAGATACTAAATATTATAATAATTAATATTATTTTATTAAAATTTGATGCCTCTAGTCTATTTTACAGGTGATGGAGAGTTTGGGTTCATAGATTCAAATTAGGCTCACATCAAATTTGAGTGAACCAGGCAACCAGCTCCCATTCCAATATGAACGGATTTAAAGATCACGGGTCAAGAAGCAGCCTCTCCAATCAAGAGTCCAGATTAGAAGATAAATAGAACCAAATGTGAATACGACTTAAATCTCAAAGGCTTAGATTAAAAGATCACTCTTTATGAAGATCCAAGGATCCTTATTCATGCTCCCACCTCTCGATTCATGAAATTCTAGCTTCTTCACTTTATAAATAGAACCTCAAGGCCTCCATCTTCTCTAATCAAGCCAATCCTAAGTTCTTTTCAAACTTCTCTCTCTCTCCCTCTTTTTCTTCTCCATAAGTCTAGGGGAGGTACTAACCCTAGCACGACACCATATTCTTCCACTGATTCTTTTTTACATCTCAAAAAATCTAAGAGAGATCCTAATTCTAGTGCCACTATCTTTTCTCTACCACATACCCTCTTCCATCTATCTTTCTTCTTAGAGTTTCTAAATCAAGCCTTCTAGCCATCTTGTCGCTGTCTGCATGGACGAAGATGAAAGATTCAAGGAGACATCTACTATCGGGCGTAGCTAGAAGATCAACTTGATTTCATTGTTCTTGTATCAAATTTTTATTTCTTTTTCATTATATATTTTTATTTAATCAATGAAAAATATTTTTATTGCAATCTCTTTATTTTTTCTTAATTTCTTACAATCTATTATTTTTTATTTATATTTTGAAATAATCGATCTAAGATCCCTATAGATACGATTTCGATTCATTCTATCTATATATTAGTGAGTAGGATTAATTTTGGTGTACTACAACACGCATCATCGTGATGTGAATCCAACCACTCCGTTGACACTAAACACCGATCTAATTTTGCCATGATCAAATTTTTCTGTGGTTGGATCCAGCAAAGTACCTTTGTTGTAAGTTAATTCTATAAGTTGATTATCATTGATAAAAGTGTTGAAGAGTTTTGATGCCTTCTTGTCCCTCCCTTTTCAGTTCTTTCTTGTTGGAATTTGACTATGTTGAAGTCTCCTATAACCATCCATTGACTTGTCCATTTGAGTTTTATCTGATTTAATTCATGGAGGAAGTCTATTTAACTTTTAATGTCTTACGGGCCATAGACATTTGTTAGCATCCATTTCCAATATTTGTTTTGTTGAATACTCTGATTTCGGTGCTAACAGGATATTTTCTTCATGAAACATGATACCTTCTACCTCTCCTAACCTCCACATTGTAACTATTTCCTCTATTGACCCTTCTGCATTAACACATGTCCATCTGTCATAGGCTGTCCCCCCGATAGATCGAATTACTCCTGGGTTCATCTCGTTAAGTTTGGACTCTTGCAAGCAGATAATTTTCCTTTGATTTATTGTATTAGATCTTTCACCATCCTTCTTTTTCTCGATTTGCCCAGCCCTCTTACATTCCATGAAAGGATTGTCATTGGGGTTAATCTAATTCCCGTCTGTGGTCTTTTACTGCCTATATATCATTCTGCTTGCTTAAAGTATTTGGTCTATTGGTTATCTATGAGTTTCATCTGTTTTGAATTTTGGCCTACTGTAGCATCTCTTTGTAACTTGGTTGTACACAAATGAATATGACTGTTGATTGAGAAGTATCCTTTTCTCATTCCAGCAATATACCTCGTTTGCATATAGAATACTATAAGGGTGCTTGAAAGTACTACCATACATATGATATTTAAATGGAGGGTTAAACGAAATATTGCTGTCCTCCTCTCCTTACAAAAGATCATGTGGTAGAACTTACCCCAAAACATAGAATCCCAAGATTCTTGTCTACACAAAAGAAACTTTCTCCCCCCCCAAGACTATTCCTTCCATAATTTTGCCAACAAGCATCTAGTTAATTCCAATCTTTTCAGTTTGCTAGTGATGATCTCTTTTTTGCCTTTGAATTTGATTCCATAGAGAGAGTGCCTAGCTATTTGACTTCTGTTGTTGTGAGAGAGAGTTGATGCAAAGGAACTCATTTTTATGTAACATATCTTCCTATAAATCCAACATTCTTATCTCTTTTGCGTGTATGCGGACGCTCCATTTGGCCTCAAATTGTGTAGTTTGGCGAGTTTTTCGGTGCTCAAAATGGTGTTGTTTCCCTCTCACCAGCTTTTGTCATGTAGGGCCATCAAAATACATGTGAAAACCTTCTGCACTAGGATTAGGTGGTTTCCAAATGGGTTTAGCTTCTCTATAGCTTTCCTCTTGACCATAAATGAGTCCATGAAAACCTCGGTTGTGATCCCATGATTTGTGGTAGAATCTCCACTGTTTGAGAGAGTCATAAATGCCTCCGTAGTTTTTCTCGGTATTCCAATAATGGCAGACTTTTGTTTGAATTTGAGATCATAGTTACATACCTATCTGGCCCTAGGGGCATGATCTGAGCCACCTTACTTATCTATTCGGAGAACTCTAGGAGAATCAGTCTAAGAAAAGTTCATAGAATCCTATTTCCTACAAATTCTATTGAGTTTATCTTTGGTTTCTACGTAGTTGGCTTCACCCAAATCATCAAAGGTCGGTTCTAATTTTGAACTATCGTGTCTTAATTGTGATGCCTTTGTCTTGTGTTTTGTCTCCTGTTCTCAGTTTCTGTTGCCTGACTATTGTCTGATGATTGTTGATGGTGGCACCAGGAACCATTCGAAGGAGGCTGCCCCCTGGTCCATTCCAAAACTCCCACTCATCATCATCCATATCATCATTTCCACCTTGTTGATCCGGGGTGGTCCCATTAAATTGTGGCACTTGTTCTGTGACATAGTTTATAACAATTCCAACTTTGTAAATGCAAGGACCTGGACCTACAGTTACCTCTAACTTCTTTGGGATGTTCAAGATATCCTCACAAAAGAACACGATGTCAAAGCCAGTTAGGTCTTTCCAACGAAAGCTAGACCTACTTGCTCGATGAGGCACTGTGAATCCTGAAATACCTGCAATGGCCTCCACCGTCCACCAGAAAAGAGGCAAATCTTTCAAAGTGGCATAAACTTTGTATCTTAATTTGTGTCAAACTTCTTCGCTGAACTGGTTCTAGTGGTTTACAATTGCTGTAAAGCCATCTCCTCTGATATATCCCTCCACCATCATAATCAATACCGTTTCTTCATCTGGGTAGGACATGAAGAACCTTCTTGCTGCAACCTATCTTATAAACCAAGAGCCTGATTTTCTTGCTTTCTGTTCAAGGATGCTTGCAACATCATTTGTTTTGACTAACCTTCCATAGTGTTCTATAGTTGCTGCACGATCTAGATAGGCTGAAATACTTACCATTTTAGAATCACCAGTATGAACACCTTCAGCTTTTCTGGCCCTCTTCTTCTTCTGGTTCAGGCACGTGTTCCGATTCCTCCATCTCCATGATTCTTATCTTTCCTCTCAATGGTTCAAATCTTAGTTTGCTCTAACACCCTCTTGCCCAATGACCAAAACATTGGCATTTATAGCATTTGATGGGGTTTCTGTAGGACACTCTCTGATGTCCTCTATCTCCACATTGATAACATGCATCCTTTTTGAAGGGATACCCTGTCATTCGGCTGTACCCTATCCTCTCCTTAACTTCTTTAACTTCAGATTGATTCTTTTGTTGTAAAGGAAGAAAAGATTTGAATTATAGAGAGGTTTCTGCATCATATCTTGTTCTGTTCGACGATTATAACTATTGTTTGACAGCACCTCTATGTAGGTCTTCGACAGCTTCTTCCACTTCTAGTCTCTTTCAGTCACTAGGATATCTGAAGCTTTGCAGCACCACCATCCTTTGGGTAATGGATTTTTGTTGTGGTATTAGTGAGTTACTGTGGTCCACCTTCCATCCATAGCTGGGCACGGTGGTTTAATGAAAACATGTCTTATGTCGTATCCTTGTTCCATCGTTCACCTACTTTCTTGGCATTGTTTGGTTGGTGTGCCATCGCTTCCTTCTTGATTGGGATCCAGTGTTTCTGTATTGGTCCTTCCAAACGAGTGGCGTTAGCTCCCATGATCCACACACTTGCCTTGTTTGCGTGTGGTCCTGACCTTTGCCGGTTTGTCATCCATCTCCCACTACTTTTCTCCTTCCCCCTTGTTTTGGTCCATTCATGGTGAGGGAGCAGATTTTTATCAATAGTCTAGATTCTCCCTCTAGATTCGTTGGAGTTTCTTGCTCTAACCCATATCGCTCCTTGATGCTCAAACTCATATTCTTTCTAAATGGCTATATTGCTGAAGAAGATTTTGTAGAACAATCATCTGATTTTGAAAATTATATTTTTTAAATCATGTGTACAAACTTAATAAAGCTTTATATAGATTGAAACAAGCACCTAGAGCTTGGTATGAAAGGCTAAATAAATTTCTACTTAAAAATAACTTTACTAGAGGTAGTGTAGATACAACTCTATTGCTAAAAAAAAGATAAATGATTTATTTATAGCTCAGATTTATGTAGATGATATTATTTTAGAGCTACTAAAGAAGTTCTTTATCAAGAATTTGCTGAGCTTATGAAGAGTGAATTTGAAATAAGCATGATGAGGGAGTTGATATTCTTTCTTAGACTTCAAATTAAACAAACAAAGGCAAGAATATTTATTAACCAAACTAAATATATTTGAAAGATACTAAAGAAGTTTAGAATGAAGAATGCAAAGAAAATTGACATGCTAATAAGCCCACATGCAGACTTGACAAAGACGAAAATGGTAAAGGCATGGACCAAAAGTGCTATAGAGGTATGATCGGCTCATTACTATATTTAACTGCTAGTAGATCTGATATACTGTTTAGTATTTGCGTGTATACTAGATTTCAATCTAATCCTAAAGAAACTCATTTACTTGTTGTTAAGAGAATTCTTGGATACTTAGTTGATACACAAAATCTAGGATTATGGTACTCAAAATAATCTTCCATTGAACTAATTGGTTATACTGATGCTGACTATGGAAGTTATAAAATTAATAAAAAAGTACAAATAGAACATGTCAATTTTGAGGACTAAACTTAATCTCATAGTATAGCATGAAACAAAACTCGATAGCATTATCTATTGCTGAAGCTGAATATGTTACTGTTGGAAGTTGTTATGTACAAATACTATGGATTAAGTAACAACTTGAAGATTTTGATATAATTAAAATAAAATTCTCATAAGATGTGATAATACAAGTGCTATTAATTTAACTAAAAATCTTATTCGGTACTTTAAGACAAAGCATATTGAAATAAGACATTAGTTTATTAGAGATTATATTCAAAATAATGATATTGTACTTGAATTTGTGTGTACTGAAAATCAATTGGTCCATATTTTTACCAAACCACTCAGTAAAGAAAGATTTAGAATGATCAGTGGTGGATTAGGAATTTGTAATCCTTTCTAAATAAAGATCTTTTCCAATAATCTTTGCCCATTTATAAGTTGATTTGATTTGAGTCTTCTCAAATATTTTTGGATCCATTTCAAATTCATTTTGAATTTTTTTTGTGTCTGGGATTGGGACTCGAGTTGACTTGATTGTGCATGCGAGTCGACTCGACACTTGAGCTGACTCTAATAGGGAATCAAGCCAACTCGATGATCGGGACCCAATTTTTTATAAAATTTCTGCCCTTTTGAAAACACTATTCACTTTACTTTTTCAAGCCCGCTTGTCTTAAACCCCCTTGACTTCTCTCTAAAATCCTTTCCTCCACCATTCTTCTTCATTCCCTTGAGAAATCCGAGCGTTGTGGCACCTCGAGTTTGATCTGCAGTCACGAAGAGATGAGGAAGTGTAGAGACATGTGAAGCACAGTCCAAACACTAGCAGCAACTAGGAGATCTTCGTCCTACTCCTTCCACATCGATCTCCCTTCCAAATTGAGTCTCCATGGCTTCTCGGGCTATCACCATAGGCAGAAAGGTAGATTTTGCATTTTTGGATGGAGAAAATTTTGAATCGGTAGCTGGATTCATCAGTAGGGTTGGAAGAAAATCTACTCGCTTGAGATACCCACTTATCCTAATTTAGTAAGAAAATTCTTTGAGAATATGCAAATGTATGTGGACTATGTTTGGTCTACTGTAAAGGATATTGAGATTGCCCTAGATCAGAGGAAATTAGGGCACCTGTTAGAAATGGTCATATCTAGAATTTGCTTCTCTAACTTAGAGAATGACATTGAAGGATTGAGAAGGATTTTGGGTAGAGAAGATATGGAAAACTTTGATTTTCACAAAGCTAATCAACTTCTTGTTGAATTGAGGCTTCTACATAGCATTATTTGCAGGATTATCTTCCCAAAATAGGTAGATTTGGTTGGATTCTAAGAGGGAACTTGCTGCCATGCACCATGTGGTTGAAGGGAAGACTATGAATTTGCCTTGTATGATGTTGGAGCAAATCAAAATTGCTGCGGACAGATCAAAACCAAAGCTTGTCTTCCTTATAGAATGGTCTTCACCCTAATCTTTGTGGATGCTCAAATTGATTAGGAAGGTGAAGATTTCAAGACTCTTACACACACTGATTATTATACCAAGCACTCTCTTCACTGTATGGAATACAAAAATGTAAATGATCAATGGGTGAGGGAAGGTGAGAGGATACCCTCACATGCATCTAGATCATCTCCCTCTGATTCTGCCGAACCATCTTCTCTTGCACATGTAGCCAAACCATCTTCTCGTGCACCAGCACCGATGCCCATGTCAGCTATAGCAGAGCACATCCCTAGAGCACGTAGTTCTCCTCGTACCTGTCACATTCATCAGATTTTTAGTATCGAAGGGGTTGTTCAGCAGATTATGGAAAATAGGAGCCATGTTCTGTGACCTCAGACAGCAGATGCTTTAGAGTTAGGAGCCATATTGAGAATTGTATCTCAAAACTAATCGTCATCCTATTAATGGTTGAGCTCATTATTATAATTATATATAAATTATTAATAATAAATATTATTAATTTTTTCATCATTTGTACATCTTCTTTGAACTTTTGTGTTGTGATGAAGTTCTTAGGACTATTTGAATCAATATAGGAGGATATATCGTTTAGTCCTTAAACGCAATTTGCGACCCAATGATATGCTATTATTAGGATGATAGCTATATCAAGTGTAGATCGTTATGTGCCATGAATGTTGGTTGTCTTCTTAACCAAGAAGTATGGAGACACTGATATGGTATGCAAGTGAGACATAGGTGTACACCTCACCAAACATAACCAACAGCGGAGCACTCTGCTGTCAAGAGTAGCTCGTGAAGGATATGGGTATAAGTATCCCTCTGATCTGAGATCATCATGATAACTTACAAACAACTCATTGTGTTTTAATGTTGGACTACCTAAATTTTTAATTCAGTGATGAAAATTTTTGGACATAGTCAAGTACTTGCGAAGTCAGTGTGTAAGTTAAGATGGAATTGATCCCTCCGAATAAGTAGGAGTTAATGCATCACTGTATTCAATTTAGTAAAATCTCGATCGGGATAATCTATGTGATGGATTTGAAAAGTTAAATACAATATAGATGATC
>KE505016.1:377629-391556 GCA_000441515.1 Elaeis oleifera | reverse complement strand
AAAATCTGGAAGAAGAACTTCTTCTTCAAGACTGCGCACAAGAAAGAAGATCTTTCTTCTTCATTCTCTTTCTCTCATCGAGAAGAATTTTTTTTCTCCAATTTTTTACTGTAAAATCAGCAGAGAAGTCTCTCTTTGATGTCTAAAAATCAGCAACAAAAATCTCTCAAAAATCCTTTTAAGAAGGGAGGAGAAGAGGGGCTTTGCACATGGGGTTGTGGGGCATCCAACAGGGTGTTATGGGGCGTCCAACTCTTGGACGCCCCTCAGTTGGATGCCCCTCACCTTCCTTTTCCTTTTGGCAATAAGAAAGGGGGACGCCTCTTTCTTTCACACAATAGAAGAGAGGGGGCGCACATCTTAGTGGGGCGTGGGATTTTTCACGTTAAGAGAGAGTAGGCCGTGGAGGGTTTATATCATATGGGGGTTTAGGTTTTAAGTTGGTTAAGTCTTATTCCAAATAGGGCTCAAAATCTTGTTCCAACTCTAACTAACCCTTGGACCCAATCCTAATCAATTTAAGAATTAGTTATAATAAACTAACTAATTGGATCTGAGCCCAACTATGAAACCTATTAGGTCTCAATCCAATTAGAGAATTAGTTAGATTAAAATCCCATTGATCCAAGCATTGATTCTTAATAGATATTAGAGAAGTTTTTGATAATAAGGCTTAATCCAATCAAGCCTATTATCCCATAGGATTTGATCCAATCCAAGCCTATATAAACTAATTGAATCATATTCAATTTAGAATTTGATTTGTATCTCTGAGATCAATTAGAACAAGCCCTGTTACTCAATAGAAATGCATCCAATCAATCCAAAGCCAATCTAATTGAATTCAATTCAATTAGATCTGATCCAATCTCCATTGCTCGATCAAATTGAGTCAATTAATAATTATATTGTTAATTAATTATTTTCTAATTTATCAACCATTAGTAAATTATTTATTACAACTTTTGCATAGGATTAATCATCAATTAAATTGATAATTAAACCCTTCAACGATTCATAATCGTCAATCAATCATTTGATCAGACAGGTACTTCTATGTGTGTGATTTCATAGGTTCAAATCTAAGCCGGTAGTACAATAATAATTTCTATACTAATTGACATTACCATCTAGCAATGATTTCCGACATCCGAATAGATCGAATGTATGTTCAACAACACTCTAGAACCCATGTGGATATAGTTATCATATAATTCATCCCTTTGACACTTGATGCTCAAAGATGACTAAGGGTTAAACTGTCAATCTAGGAAGAGTGATCCACATTGTGTCTCAATCTTAAAAATTCTGTGACTCTTCACTAGGGCTATTTGATCAAAATTTTGCTAAATTAAAATATAGTGATGCATCATCTCTAATTTTACTTAGAGCGGTCAATTCTATCTTGACTCGCACTCAAACTTCACAAGTATTTGACTGTACCCAGAAACCTTCCATCACTGAATTAAAATTTGGATAGTCGGACATCAAAGCACAGTGAGTTACTTGTAAGTCACTAAGGCAGTCTCAGGTCAGAGGGACACATATATATATATGCCATCAAAGTAACCCTTAACAGTAGAGTGCTCCAAAAATGGTCACGCTCAGTGAAATGTATTCCTACAAATCGTCCATATACTATACCCGTGTCACCACATGCCTTGGTTAAGAGGACAACCAACCAATATGGCATACAACGACCTACACTCGATACAATTATCGTCCTTGTAATAATTATATCATTTGGTCGCAAGCAGGATTTAAGAACTACATGAAAAATCTTTTTTTATCATTTTGATAGTAGTTCTAAAGATTTTATCATAACATATGAGTTCTATTTTGAAAATATATTCCTTATGATGAATCTACCAGATAATATTTATTATTTTATAATTTATATACTTGTATGGAGCACAATCATCTACAACCTAGATGATTAGCTTTAGGATATATTTTCCAACACTCCTACTATTCCATCTTCTGATCCGAAAGAGTCTGGGTGATCTAAAAGGAGCACAAATTAGCTATCTAATACTTTTTACGTGAGTTAGCACTCTCAGGAAGAACGATCTGATCAGGACTTCGAATGGATATCCTATAGAGATCAGACGTACTGTATGACTCCTCGACATTAGGAAGAACCCATTATCATGTCCATCAGCAGTGGTGATCATCAATTATGCTTTGATAAAGAATCTAATCTATATAGATAAGATCTACTCCTGATTAGAATGTATGTTTCAGATTCGATCTGCTTGCATGATTGATATGATCAATTATTAAATTCTAGATGTTGTATTTATTCATATCATATGATCCTTATTATATGGTTTCTAGATCAAATCTAGAGCATGTAAATAGACTAAATATTTAATCTGTAGTCTTTTGCTAAAAATTTTGAAAATACATACTTTGAACTACCAATTTTTCATTCAAATGGTATTAGAGCTGTGTTTCTTATGACATGTATATTATGCATATAATCTGATTTTAATTATTTAGATTAGATCTAAATAATTAATTTTATTTTGAATAGTATAATAGTCTAATTGGGTAGATCGCTATAGTCATCTAGTCATAGGAGAAAGTAGGATTTAATGACCCTCTCCTTCCATTCGATGGGATTCTCCTATGGCATGTTGGAGTGCTACACGGTTAATTTTCATAGAGATGAACAACGAAAGGAGCTTAAAATTTATTTTAGATATGATATATTGTATGTTAGATCTGAAATTAATTTTCAATTGATTGTATGATAAATTATAAAATATTTTATAAATTTAAACTATTTCAATATCAAATTCTAACTCATGTCAATCCAAAACTTAATTGAGAATTAAGTGATCTAAATTTGAGAATCAAAGATCTAAGACCTAATTTTCATAAATTATGGGTTTATGGGTTAGCTCTAGTTAGGTCTTTTTAACTGGATTAGATCTAGGGTTAGAAATCATGGATAATGGACTATGTTAGTAATTTATCAAATCTAATTAATGGTTAAATCTGATTGTGTCAATTCTTCTCTTGATCAATTCTCAATAGTTGTAGTTGATCAGAGTCCATGCCTTTGATTAGACCAGGATGGACCTCGATTGTAGCTTCGTGGTTGAACCTATGTCTATAAATTGATCAAATTGAAACTAATTAACTAGTTGGTGTCTAAGATAAGTATGGCAATCTTGATCAATGGTTATTAATTGAGAGCTATTCATATAGATTGAGTCTATGATGAGTTAATAGTATATCCCTCCCATCGATCTCACTTACCTGATCAATGTGGTGAATTATGTTTTGATTAGATCACTTAATGATGAGGGTTGAGCCATGCTAGCTAGAAATCAGTATGACTGATTTAGGTGTCCCTAGTTCGACTTGTCTATAGTCTTCTTCATGACTTGATGAAGTCAGTATGAGGATTTGTGACTAGTCAACTGGATCAACTTGCATCTAGTCTTCTTTGATCTGACTTGGTGAAATCAGTGGAAGGATTATGATTAACTGGTTAGCTTTTCTTTTTCTCATTCCATCTAATTGAATCCTCTAAAATTATTAGGTCTTTAAAAATGAAATAGTTATGGTGATAACTAGATCATGACCTCCTATTAAGTTGGATGATAATAGATCTAACAACTTAGATGATCATTGGAGGTGCCACACGTCTGGTGCTCATCTAGCTGTCAGGATTATCATTCATAATATGTTGATTTAGATATATCCTTCTAACGAAGATCAGGTTGGTTGAGCCACACTCGGATCTGATCATTTGTTTGTTAGATATACTGAATTTTGATATGTTAATGGTTAGACCTAACCAGAACTTTCAGTGAAGGCACTACACACCTGCTAAAGAGGTGTCTGGAGCAAAATTAACTGTTAGAAATTATTTGGTGAAATAATTGATTAAGAACCTACCTATGGGTGCACACGGGTTAGCTAAGCCACACTCGGGCCCATGTGTAGTCTATGAGGATTCTAGTACTCACTAAAAAATTAGTGTAATTCTTCGAATTAGAGGTAGAGGCTACCAATTCGAATAAAATAGTAGGAGAACCTTTAGACTAAAATCTATATCTTTAGGCTTAATCAATTCATATACTAACTAGATTTTGATTTTTCTTTTTACAGTTATGGCCAAAAACTTTGTCACTCTGATCACTATTAGATAGTGATAAATTAATGAAATTAATTTTGATAGTTGGTATCGAAAACTCAAAATCATCCAGGAGTACGAACAGATCTTGTACGTGCTGATAGATCTGATACCTAAGGAGCTAGCTCTGAATGCTCATACTATGGTCTGAGATACTTACTAGAAGTGGCTCAACGACCAAATCATGGTACGTTGCATAATGCTAGTCACTATGAATGATGAGTTTAGCCATAGATTTGAGAATGCTTAGGCACAAGATATGCTTCAAATGTTGAACAAGTCCTTTGGTATGCTCGATGATATTGAGAGGCACAAGATAAGTTATGCTATCTTCAACACTCAAATGAGAGAAGGGGCTTCAATCACCGATCATATACTGTACATGATCGAGTTGATTGAGTGCTTGAGCAAGCTAGGCTTTCCCCGTATGAGCAGCTGGGGAAGGATGCAATTTTGAACTCTCTACCAAATCCTACCTCCTTTTCTTACTCATTATAGAATGACAAAACCTATAATCAACTACCATGATTTACTGGGTTGCTGCAGAACTTTGAGAAGGATCACCAAGTCCACAAAGAGTTGGTGAATATGATGGGAGGGTCTTCTTCTGGACATCAATCTTTTAAGAAAGGGAAGAAGAATAAGAAGAATAAAAGAAGGTGCAAAGTGCTGGGGTGTCCCAGCCTAATCAGACTAAGAAACTCAAGTCCAACTAGAGTCAGGTGGAATGCTTCTACTGTAAGAAGCAGAGGCACTGGAAGAGAAATTGTCCTTAGTACATTGCCTCTTTGGATCCGAATAAGCTGAAAAAGAAGCAAGTTATTGTTGGATAAGGTAATTATATGATAACATCTTATAAATTCTCTATTTATGATTCTACTATCTGGGTATTAGATACTGGAAGTCCTTTTAACATATGCATTCATTGCAGGATCTGTAGGTCAGTAGGAGATTTGAAGAAGGTGAAAGATTCCTTAATGTTGGAGATGGAAAATCTGCTCCAGTTCTGACGTTAGAGATTGTTAAACTTGTATTCAAGTCCAATATAATTGTTCTCAGTAAATATCACTTTTATCCTTCATTTTTATTGAATATTAACTCTATAAGTCTTTTGACCAAGAACGGTTATGAGATTTTTATAATTTTTTTTAATATCATTGTGAATGGTGTTAATGTGATGAATAGATAACTGAATAATAAAATTTATATATTATCACAATCTGTTAGTGTAATGTACACATCCGACAAACATCCTAGAATTGATGATGTCTCTGATATCTACCTTTGGGACTGTAGGTTAGGTCATGCTAACAAGAACACAATAAACAGGTTGACTCAAGAAAAAATTCTTGAAATCAGTGATTGTGAATCACTTTCAACCTATGAGTCCTATCTTTTGAGAAAATGATCAAGTCATCTTTATTGAAAAAGGTGAATGAGCCAATAAAGTTCTAGGTCTAACACATACTGATGTATATGGACCTATAAACACAAGTGTCAGAGGTGGATATTTTACTTCATTACATTTAAAACGATCTATCGAGATATGGGTACATCTATTTAATAACACATAAATCTGAATCATTTGAAATATTCAAATGATTTCATAATGAGGTAGAGAAACATAACTAAGAAGAGTATTAAAACTCTTCGATCTGATCGAGGAGGAGAATACCTCTTCAATGAATTTCTGACATATTTAGAAGAGAATGAGATTCTCTTATAGTAGATCCCTCCTGAAATATCACAGTATAATAGTGGGTCGAAAAAGAAGAATCAAATCCTATTTGACATAGTTCGGTTCATGATGGGATTTACAAATCTGTCGATCTTTTTTTGGGGATGTGCACTTGAGTCAGCTTATTATATACTTAATAAAATTTTGAGCAAGTCTGTAAATAAAACACTACATGATGTGGATAGGGCATAAGCTAGTATCCTCTCATCTTAGGATTTGGGGGTGTCCGACTTATGTCAAATATTTAAAAACTAACAAGCTTGGACTTAGATCTGACAAATATAATTTTATAGGATATCCAAAAAAATTAAGGGTATTACTTCTATCTTGCTAATGAATAAAAGGTGTTCGTCAGCAATAGGACAGTCCTTTTGAAAAAAGAGTTCTTTGAGAAAGGAACTAAGGCCTCTAAGATTGAACTTGATGAAATTCGACCGGTAGAAGAACCGACACAATCTAGTAAACCTATCGAATCAGATTTGATTAGATCAAATTCGAAACTTATTGTAGAGATATCTTTGAGGAGATTCAGTAGAGTACCGCACTAACCGGATAGATACTACGATTTTTGGTCCGAGATGGTGATCCTGTTTAAGTTGATGAAACAATGAAGATCCGATCACCTATATAGATACAATGTAGAGGTCTGACTCGGATAAGTGGTTAGAAGTCATGAAGTCCGAAATGAAGTCCATAAAATTAATGTATGGACATTGATTGACCTATCTAAAGGGGTAAATCCATAAGGTATAAGTAGATCTTCAAAAGAAGAGGGGTGCAGATAGAAAGGTGGAGACCTATAAAGTCCATCTGGTTGCCAAAGATTATCGTCGACGTTATGGTATTGATTATGATGAGATATTTTTTTTGTAGCAATGCTCCAGTCTATTCGGATCATGCTTGCAATAGCAGCATACCTAAATTATGAAATCTGGTAAATGAATGTGAAAATAGCCTTCCTAAATGGAGAACTGGAAGAAGAGGTGTATATAATACAACTTGAAGATTTTATATCCATAGATGAGTCTAAGGTGTACAAGCTTCAAAAGTCTATTTACGGACTAAAGCAAGCATCTCGAAGTTGGAACATATATTTTGATAAAGTGATCAGAACATATGGCCTTGTTAAGAACGGAGAAGAATCCTGTATATACAGTGGGTTGATAATTCTATAGTAGTATTTTTATTTGTATATAGATGATATTCTCTTAATCGTAAATAACATCCTTATATTATAAGGAATAAAGGTATGGCTATCGTCACAGTTCTCTATGAATAATTTGGGAGAAGCATCTTACATTCTTGGGATGAAGATCTATAGAGATAGATCTAAGAAGTTGCTTCGGTTATCCTAGTCCACATACATTGATATTGTGTTAAAGCAGTTCAGCATGGAGAATTTCAATAAAGGCTATCTTCTAATAGACCACGAAAGTTTTCTCTCAAAAAGAAATTATCTGACAACTTCTCAAGAGAGAGAGCGTATGGGTAAAATTTCATATGCTTCAGTCGTGAGATCTATTATATATGCCATGACGTGTATGAGACTGGGTGTGGCATACTCATGGCATACTCTATGAGAATCACTGGAAGGTTGTAAAGACCATCCTTAAGTATTTGAGAAATACTAAAGATCAGTGGCTTATCTATGGAGAATTTGACTTAAAATTTATGAATTTTACAGACTCTAGATTTCAGTCAAATCATGACAATAGTAAGAGTGTGTCGGGATACATATATACCCCGAACGATAGAGCAGTCTGCTGAAAAATTTCAAGCAGCACATTGTACTCGACCCTATTTGCGAGGTAAATATATTACGGCATCCGATGTTGCGAAGGAAGCTATGTGGTTGTGAAAGTTCATCGATGAGCTCAGAGTGCCACCATTCCTTGATGGCCCTGTCTTGCTGTACTATGATAGCACTGGCACCATTGCTTAAGCGAAGGAATCGAAGTCACATTAGCATACTAAGCACATTCTACGCCACTACTACCTGATCCGAAAGATCATGGATCGAGGTGATGTCGAGCTTCAGAAGATCAATGAAAAAAAAACTTGATCGACCTATTTACTAAAGCCCTCAGTGTCAAGGAGTTTAAAGATTATAAATCAAAGATGGGTATATGATACTGTACCGATTGGCTTTAGTCCAAGTGAGAGTTGTTGAAATTATATCCCAAAGTTAATCGTCAGCCTATTGACGTTGAGCTCATTATTATAATTATATATGAATTATTAATAATAAATATTATTAATTTTTTATCATTTTGTGCATCTTCTTTGAACTCCTATGTTGTGATGAAATCCTTAGGACTATTTGAATCGATATATGAGGATATATTATTTAGTCCTTAAATATAGTTCGTGACAAAATGATATGCTATTATTAGGATGATAGCTATATCAAGTGTAAGTCATAGTATGCCATGGGCATCGGTTGTCCTCTTAATCAAAGAGTGTGGAGATACTGACATAGTATGCAAGTGAGACGTAGGTGTACATCTCACTGAACGTAACCAACTACGGAGCACTCTGTTGTCAAGAGTAGCTCGTGAAGGATATGTGTATAAGTATTTTTTCGATCTGAGATCACTATAGTAACTTGTAAGCAACTCATTATACTTTGGTGTCAGATTATTTAAATTTCTAATTCAGTGATGAAAATTTTTGGGTACAGTCAAATACTTGCGAAGTCGGTGTGCGAGTTAAGATGAAATTGACTTCTCCGAATAAGTAAGAGTTAATGCATCACTGTATTTCAATTCAATAAAACCTCAGTTGGGGTAATCCATGTGATGAATTTAAAAGTTAAATATAATGTAGATGATCTTTTGTAGGTTGACAATTAAATCATGGGTCATTTTGAGCATTAGGGTCAAAGGAATGAATTATACGGTAACTATATACCAATGGGTTCTTGAATGTTGCTTAGTAATCTTTTGACCTATTTGGATATCGGGTACCATTGCTAGATGGTCACTTTGATTGGTACTAAAAATTATTCCTGTGCTACCGATTTAGATTCAAATCTATGGGGTCACACTTAAAAAATTTTTGACTGATTATGTGGCTGATCAATGATTGAGAATCATTCCAGGATATAACCATCAATTTGATTGATGATTAATCTTGTGTAAAAATTAAATAAATTAATTTACTAATAGTTGATGAATTATAGGAGGATTGATTAACGATTAGATTACTAATTACTCAATTTGATTGAGCATTGAGGTTTGGATCAAGTCTAATTAAATTAGATTCAATTAGATTTGACCTGATTAAATTATAAGATGACCTAATTGCTAAGGGAGATTAATTCTTAATTTATCAGGATTTTGGTTCAAGCAATTTTTAATTGGATTAAGATTTGATTAAGAATATAAAAGCTTAATTGGATTGAGTTTAATTTATTTAATTGGGTCTAACAAAATGAGACTTGGTTTGGGACCAAATATGATAGAACCTAAGAGTCCAATGTAGTTGGACTTCTCCCTAACGCCACCCTTTCTCTGCACCCTTCTTTTCTTCACATGAGAAATGTTTCTATGTGAATGTTTCTTATGCCCAAAAGTGATTTGTCACCCATTATCTGGTCTCCTTTGGATTAGGATAAGTTTGGTTCATAATTTGAATTCAAATGGCTTGAATTTGACTTAAAACAACCTAGTTCTTATCCTTATCTTTTGCTTATCACCTACACCTTAGAAGGCTGATCATTTGTGCGACAAATGAGAAGAAAAATTGTGTGAGAAATGTCTCATGCCTCAGCCCTTCTGACACTCCTATTGGATAAGGATCAAGTGGTTGAGTTTTGAATTCAAATTGGTTTGAATTTGAACTAAATCAACCACCTTATCCTTATCCTATCTCCTCTCCGTGCCTACTTAAAATCCTCTCCAATTTTGTGTGACAAAGAGAGAAGGTTTTACCATAAAAATTATTTTTGAGAGAGAGGGGGCATGAAACAGAGATGGGCGGGTCATTCTGTGTGACAGAAAGAGAAAATTACTTTCTCTTTGGGTGTGAGTTCTAGGGTGGGGTTCTAGGGTTTTGACTCTAGATTTTTGTGAGAAGAACAAAACAAGAGTCTTGTTTCATACTTCCTACACCACCATCTTCTCTTATTGTTCCATCCTCTGATCTGGAATAGTTTAGGTGATCCAAAGGAAGGAGCACAAATCAGCCATCCAGTGCCTTTTGTGCGAGCTAGCACTCCCGAGAAGGACGATCTAATCAGGGCTTTGAGTAGACATCCTATAGAGATCAGACATGCTGTGTAGCTTCTCGATATTAGGAGAACCTATTACCACATCCGTCAATAGTGATGATCATCGACCCATGCTCTGGATAAAGAATCTATTCTCTGTAGATAGGATCTACTCCTGATTAGAATGTATTTTCAGATTCGATCTGTTTGCACAATTGATATGATCAATTATTTAATTTTAGATGTTGTATTTATTCATGTCATATGATCCTTATTAAGTAGTTTCTAGATCAGATCAAAGGCATGCAAATAGATTAAAATATTTAATCTGTAGTCTTTTGCTAAAAATTTAAAATACATGCTTTGAAATGTCGATATTTTCTTCAATTCAGCAGATTATGGAGAAATAAGAGCCATGTTCTGTGACTTTAGACAGTAGATGCTTCAGAGTTAGGATGAGCTCTGACTATCTTCACAACAACATTTTAAGGTACTTCATGAGGAGATTGCTAACTTGACTCGAAGGATTGAGATTTTGGAGAGGTTACAGAGTCAGCGTACTGATTTATCTTCAGATATTTATCATCTATCTGTATAGTCTGTTCGGATTGTCAAGAAGGTTAGGGATGCCATCATTTCTGAGCAGGACAGCATCAAGATTCTTATTCTTGCAATATGGAGGATGGAGTCTCAGATCGGACTGCTTATTGCTTGGATGTCCCACCCCAATCTCGACCACCTCCTAGCCAGCCTAGATCTACTCCTAGTTAGCCACACCTCTCCTCCTCCTCAGCCAGACCACCTTTTAATGCTGTTGTTAGACCTAGCACTGGCTTTTCTCTGCTTGGCTTCGAGCCCTCTGTAAGGATCCGAAGCAAGAGAGCTACGCCCTCCTTATCTTCTGATCCATCAGAGCCTGTCATAGAGTTTCTGTTTGATGAGGACTAGTTCTCTTAGGTTTCGAATGTCTTTTGATATCTCTTATCTTTAGTATTTTACTTTATTATGTAATGTAATGACAAATATTGTATTGTTTGTAAGGCAACTTTTTGTAAACAATACAAACTTGTAATGAATGCTATATATCAATGGATGTTTGTTTAGTTTATCTTAAATCCTTCGCACTCGTTCTTTCTTTTTGATGTTGACAAAAAGAGGAGAGAATTAAATGATTGAGCATATTTGAATAAAGGTGATTGAACATATTTGAAGCATATTTGAAAGTCAAAATTTTTACAAAAAAAATTATATATAAACCATTTCATAAAAACACTTATTAAGGGAGAGCCACTACAACAAAAATGATCATTAGTAATATTTTAAGTAGCATTATAGATAAAAAAATACCTTAAATATCTTTAACAATATTTTTATGGCATTTTCTTATGTGCTATCTGAAGATAGTGTCGGCAATTAATTATCGATATTTTTTAAAAAATATCGATAAAAATTTTATTTTTACAGCACATATAAGTGCTTTAAAATTTTAATGCCTATAATTATTAAAAATAAACTATATATCCTAGAATTAGAATAAAAGTAGGATTTAAATCAATAATTTTTTATTTAAATAGTAAGCTCTTAACCACCAACCTATAACTTAAATTATTAATGTATAAGTATAGTTTATTTAACTCATTAACATACATTCACGTCATTAAATAAGTAATGTTAAAAAAATAATAAATAAATATATATATATATATATATATAATAACATATTTTATTGAGATCAATATAACTAAATCAAGCTCTATATAAAATTAATAATTTAAAATTTAATGATAATTTTTTAAAATCATATAAATTATGATATTATTTATCGACATATTTGTTAAATATCAAAAAATATAAAATTATAGCGATATTTATAATAAAATATCATAAAATATAAATTTTGATGGTATTTATAGCAAAATACTACAAAATATAAATTTATAGTAGCATTTATGATAACATGTCGCTAATAAAAAAATACTCATTAAAAGATAGCAGTATTTCTATCAAAATATAATAAAAAAGATTTTAGTGGTATATAATAAGAAATGCTACAAGTAATTTATCACTAAAAATCATTTTTATTGTAATGAGCTTAAATTTTAATAGCTTGATACCTTTTGAGAATTTTATGCAACTAGGGTTTATGAAATAAAATACTCTTGTACAACTTATCAAATCAATAATTATTTATGCATATTATGTATAATGAAGTGTAAATATCCATAACATTTATTACTTTAATATGGTACATCATTTTACATTGAGCAACTTTTTATGCACAATTATATGTTCAGTACTTTGTTATCATCAAAAAGAGAAAGATTGTTAATTTTAAAATAATTTTAATGATTACAAAATATTAGAGCATCAAATGATACTGATATCTCTCAAGTATTTCAAAGAATATCTTTGTATAAGAAAACATACTTGGAAGGCTTAAAATATGTTTGAAGATCAATTAAATAAAAAAATCAGTTTTGGAGACAAACGGCTCAAGAAAAGTCTCATTGAAGATTCGGAGTCAACTCACCTATGAATCAAGTTGACTTCAGCATGAACAAGGACTGACACGATTGTCTTGGCATAAAGTCGAGCCAACTTAGATTGGCTTCGAATGAAGCCGAGCTGACTTGGATTGAATCTGAGCCGGCTCTCTCAAAAAGACAGAAGATTGAATTTAAGTTATGAGTGAAAGAATAATATCCTACAAGCCAATCACATATGGGATGCGATAGGATATTTTTCTGTAATTTATTTTTTAAACTCATATAATTGATATTGTTATTTAATAAATAGGCTTTTAATTCATTATATACTGCATCTTATTATTATTTTTAAGATTATAATAAATCTCATAGGTCTGGATAATGGTTTTAAGGCCATGATAAGATCATGTCAGTGAGATCTAAATTTTTGATAGCCATGATCTATAATATTTTCAGTCATTGATTCATTAAGTCAGGGATCAATGATACCGATAAGACTGGCACGTCTTATGTATGCTCAGTGATGAGGGTGGTTGATCTCACAACCTCTTATGTGATGATACTAATATAAGAATGTGGATGCTTATTAGAGAATGAGTTCACTGAATAGACCTATGAGAAAATATTTGATGGAGTCTTATTTACATATCAGCTGATTGTTCTCTAATGGGAGTTGTGTAAGTGATCCTTTGACCTGAGATCATCATGGTATCTTGTGTACATGAATCCATATTTTGGTTCATTTTCTAACTTGATTCTTTGATCCTTGTATGGGATATTTTGGATATGGTGAAGTGTGCATGGAGGTTGTGAGTGATCAATAAGGGATCAGTTACTCTTAATAAGGAGAGCGAACATCTTATGTGATCTCATAGGTTGATGATTCTTGAAGTCTTTGACCAAAGCAGGATGATAATTATAAAATTTTTTTAATATATCATCAACTAAATCATCATCTTCTAATCGAGATACATAAAGATAAGCAATTAGATTTGATATGATTCCATGCCCATAGCTCATCTGGGATGTTGTTTGACTGAAGAATTGAATTGTATGGTAACTTACCACTGAAGGATATTTTGATAATTTTATCAAATTTTATTTCTTTCAGATAGTCATGATATGTTACTAGCCATCAATCTTGACTTATGGACTCATCAGAATTAAAAGAGTTTAATTCAAAAATTAATTAGAAAGAGTCCTAGTTAATTGAGACTCTTGAGTAGACCTAATCTGATCGGATTAGGGTTAGGTTAAGAGTCTGTATCCACTGCTGGCTAGATTTGAAATTCAATAGATCACACACTTTAAAATTAATCTTGATCTGATTTAATTAGAATTTA
>KE505016.1:366816-377609 GCA_000441515.1 Elaeis oleifera | reverse complement strand
GTTGCCTTTGATCTGATTAGATAAAGTCTATTTTAATTAGACTCCTACCCAACTTGAAAGATAAGTGTGGAAGGAATCCTCCACACCACTCTGGTTTCACACCAAAATTAATTACCACCACCCTTTTTTTAGCATTAAGAAGAGGAAGGGTCTTTCTTCTTAAAGACTCTTAACCACTTCTTAATTTCCACCAATTCCTTAAATATCACATGCTAGAAATAATTATAGAAATTATGGGGCATAGAAGAAGAAGAGTCCTTCTATCTGAAGTCTCTTTTGTCTGACTTAATTCATTAGAGAATTTAATTTTTTCACGTGAAGAAGTGGAGCACCAAGAGTTGGCACCCCTTGGGTCTCTTGACGTCTCTTCATCTATTTAAATAGGGCACCTCTTATGGGATAAGGACTGAATTTTGATGAAAATCAAAGGCCTTGGCATGTGATAAGAGTGAAAAAATTGAAAAAATCTAAAAAAGATAAGAAAAAATTGAGTGAAAATAGAAAGAAGAGAGGTGAGAAAATAGCAAGTGTGGTGTGTTTGTCCTAAGATTTGATTTTTTATATGTTGGAGTACAAAATCAAATCTTAGATTGTTAGTCTTTTGGAAAGAATTCTCTTGATATAATTCTAGTAGTGAAATCGAAGGTAATAGAGCATTGGTGCGATCATTCCTCGAGTTCGAAGTCGACAGTATTCTTATGAAGAAAAGGCTATGGCAGTGCACCGATTAGGAAGAATCTTGACCATCTTTCATGTGGATCACTATTAGAAGACTTCTATTTTGGAGTCTTGTAGAGATCACCTTCTTATCATACTACTCGTCTGAGAAAGCATAAGTTTCTATCTCTTTGTATGCTTGAATTTTGTTTTATTCGACATCTATAAGGTGATTCTAGGGTTTGGGTTTCAGTTTGACAGTTTTAATCGTTAAAGCTTTCGATTTGCATATTTAAAATTTTAAATTATATTCTACTACATGATCGAAATTCAATAATGGCATCAAAGTCACCCTTGTTAGATTCAATCAAACAAATGTAATAGTTGTAATATAGAATTATTCTAATTCATATTTTATCAAAATATTGCATCGATTTCTAGCATCGGTCTTAAAATCAAAAATTATTTTTGACTTTATTTGGACCATAGATTTAAATTTAGTTATTTTGAATTTGTGATAATATGAAATTTAATGATTCATGATTGTTTGGTGCTTAAATCATTTTTAATTAAGGGTGTATTGCATGCCTAATTCGATTAGGATTTGTTATAATATTGACTAAACTTGTTATATGTTAGGTCATTTGCCCACCCTTATACGATTATTGTAATCATTTTTGGCATGATAATATGAATGATATTATAACTTGAAAAGCATGTTGAATTGCATAATTTGTATATTACATTTTATGTAGTAGTTAGGATGTGCCGGGACCAGTTCAAGACCCTCTATAAAATTATATTAAGTTGTAATGTTGGGATTCACTTACAAATCAAATATCAAATTCATTTGATCAATTGGTATCTAGATAAGTGTTAAAGGTGATTTTCTAATTAGATCCGTATGCTCGCCTGGCCAACTTTGTTGGTGTCTAAGAAAAGCTACAAGAAACCTCCCACCTACTGATATGGTCAATTTGATCTTATTGAGTTTCGAAAGATTGATTAGTGATGTAGACACTACGAAGGCCTTCCTTCATGCTTGATCAATAGAGTATGTCAAGATCTTATTGAACTTGTTGTGCTATCCATAAGGCTTATTATAGAAATTGATATAATGTTAATTAAGTATATATTGATGCTTATGGCATATTTGAATAGTGTTATCTTGTGTGCTATCCACAAAGACAGCATTGTTTAAGTATGACTATGTGGGATTGAACGGTTAGCTTAACTAGAACACTATAGTTTGTTGTGTTACTCACAAGATTATGAGTGATCTAAAGGCAAGAAAGAAAATATTGAGAATTATATGAAGGGCAATTGATAAAGAGTTATCTACTCTTGAACTCATGAATACTTGTTGTGCTATCCACAAGGTGTTTGTGAGAAATAGAGATCTTATCCCACTTAGAAACATAATGATGCTTCTCATTTTTTATACTTGAGGGCTGTGAAATTCATTAAAATAGTGGGAGATACAATTAGACAAAAATTCTAATCTAGTTGTGCATGTCTTCATGAGTTATCCGCTTATATTATATTCTTATTATTATAGATTAACTGAATAAATGGCATCCTCATGGTCATTTCGAGGTATACTAGATGCTAATAAATTGATTGGACCAAATTATGTAGACTGATTGAAAAATCTGAGAATAGTTCTCACACAAGAAAAAGTCTCCTATGTACTAGATTCACCTGCACCCGATATGATTGGAGAAGATGCATTTGAGGAGAAAAAGCCATATATAAGATGTGGAAGGATGTTAGTGTGACTGTCAAGTGTATCATACTTATCTCGATGAACAATAAACTTCAAAGGCAGCATGAGGACATGGATGTTCCTTCTATACTCTTTAATTTAAAGGAGTTATATGGAGAACAAAGTCGAACTGCTAGATATGAGATATCTAAGCAGTTATTCCGTATTTGAATGACTGAAAGCATGTCTATGCAAACTCATATCCTTAAGATGATTGATTTGATTACTCATCTAGGATAATTGGGTTTTGCTATGGATGGTGAACTTAGTCAGGATTTGATCCTGCAGTCGCTCTCTAATTCTTTTTCTCAGTTTGTCATTATCTATCACATGAACAAACTGAATATTAGCTTGCCTGAACTATTGAATATGCTCAAAACAGTAGAGAGCCATTTCAAAGGTGAAAAGGCTCCAGTTCTTCTTGTAGATAAGATCAACAAGAAGAAAGACAAGAATGGTTCTAAAAAAAGTTGAACCCTAAGACTAGCATCTCCAAGAAGAAGGCGAAGAAGGTCTCTGCCAAAAGTACTTGCTATCACTGCGACAAGGACAGACACTGAAAGAGAAATTGCAAGGAATACCTTACAACTATAAAATATAAAGAAGCAAATGTTGCTAAAGATTTGCATATGATACAAACAAACTTATCATTAAGTACTTCAATTTCAAATTTTTGGGTATTAGATACCGTCCGTGGCTCACATCTTTGCAAATCATTACAGGATCTGCAGAAAATAAGGAGTCTGAGTAAAGATGACTTTGAGTTGTTTGGCACTAGTGGAGAGTCTATTCAGGCCGAAACCATGGGAACCAAGATTTTGAAGTTAGCTTCGGACAAAATTTTAGAACTGAAGATCTGTTATTATATTCTAAAAATTGTTAGAGATATTATTTATGTACCTTTGTTATTAGAACAAGATTTTGAATAAAACTAAGAATAATGGTTGTTCTATCTATTTTCTAATAAATTTTATGAAAATACTTTTGTTGATAATAGTCTTCTATTCCTATCACTTAGTGATAATATACTTTATATTGATAATATGAAGAAAAAAAAGAGAGAGGATGTGAATATCACATACTCTGGCACTGCCGACTTAGTCATATACATGAGTCAAGAATTAATAAGTTATACAAAGATAAATTTTTTGATCCTTATGATTTTTGAATCATATGGAACTTGTGAATCTTCTCTCATGGGTAAAATGATCAAGACTCCATTTACTGGACATAGGAAAAAGATGAGTGACATTTTGGACCTTGTATATATTGATGTTTGTGGTCCAATATCAACTCAAGCCAGAGGTAGATACTCTTACTTCATCATATTTACTGATGATAAGTCTAGATTTAGATTTATGTATATAATGAAATACAAATCCGAAACATTTAACAAGTTTAAGGAGTATCAAAGAATGGTTGAAAAATAAACTGATAAAAGTATTAAAGCTCTTCGATCTGATCGAGGAGAAGAATACTTGATTAGTGAGTTTCTCGATTATTTAAAACGAAATGATATTCTCTCTCAATAGACACCTTCTTACACTCCATAATTAATTGATATTATGGATAGGAGGAATCGCACCTTATTAGATATGGTGCGGTCCATGATATGTTTCATGGATTTTTCAATCTTCTTTTGGGAATTTGCTCTCGAGGCCGCAGCGTATGTTTTGAATAAAGTTCCATCAAAGTCTGTCTCTAGCACTCCATATGAGATATGGAAAGGGAAGAGGCCCAATCTTAAACACTTTAAGATTTGGGGTTGCCCTGCTTATGTAAAAAATATTGATGGATATAAGCTTAGTACTAGATTAGAAAAATACAGATTTATGAGTTATCCCAAGGAGAGTATAAGATACTACTTCTACCACCCTACTCAATAAAAGATGTTTGTTGGTAGGCATGTCATTTTTTTTGAAAAAAGAGTTCATCCAAGAAGGGGGCAATGAGAGGTCTGTTGAACCTGAGGAAGTTCAAAATCCATAATTTATCCAGATTCACAAGTTGATTTTCAACTAGATGTGTCCATTGTTGAGGCACAGCCACTACACACACCTCCTCATCGAAGGTCAAATAGAGTGCATAATGTACCACTCAGGTATGAATTTATCATTAAAAATGACAACACATCTCACATCATTGAGAATGATGATCCTACAACCTATTCGAAAGCTGTCATAAGTAGTGACTCTGACAAATGGCTCAAATCTATGAAATTTAAAATGGACTCCATGTATACCAATCAAGTTTGGACTATGGTTGATGTGCCTGAGGGTGTGACTCCAATAGGCTACAAATGAATCTTCAAGAAGAAGATTGGAGCAGATGGCCAGTAGAAACTTATAAGGCTAGGCTGTGGCAAAAGGTTTCAGAGAAAATAAGGTGTTGATTATGAAGAAACCTTTTCGTCTGTAGCCATGCTCAAGTTTATTCAGATTATGCTTGCTATTGTTACATACCATGACTATGAGATATGACAGATAGATGTCAAGACTGTCTTCTTCAATAAAAATCTTGAGGAGAAAGTCTATACGACTTAGCCAGAAGGATTTATTCTAGTGGGAGAGCAAATCAAGTATGTAAGCTAAATAGATCCATTATGAATTAAAGCAAGCATCGAGGAGCTGGAACATTCATTTTGATGAGATAGTCAAATTGTTTGGCTTTATCAAAAATATGAATGAACCTTGTGTATATAAGAAGACTAGTAGGAGTGCTATTATCTTTTTGATCTTATATGTGGATGACATACTACTCATTGAGAATGATATCCCTATGTTGCAATCGGTCAAGACATGACTATCACAGAAGTTTTTTCATGAAAGACTTGGATGAAGCATCTTATATACTAGGTATAAAGATCTATAGGGATAGATCAAAGAAGATGCTTGGCTTGTCTCAGTCTAGGTACATAGATCTTGTATTGAAGAGGTTCTACATAGAGGGAAGTAAAGATGTTATTGCCATGGATCATGGCATACAACTCTTTAAGAAGATGTCTCCTAAGACATCTAAAGAGAGAAATAAAATAAGTTCTATTCCTTATGTTTTGACTGTAGGATCAATAATGTATGCTATGCTATATACCAGGCCTGATGTGGCTTATACCTTGGGCATTGTAAGCAGATTTCAGATAGATCTCAGGAAGGATCATTGGAAAGCTATGAAAAATACACTCAAGTACTTGAGAAGGGCTAGAGTTATTTTCTCATATATGGTGGATCTGATTTAAAACTGAAAGATTATACTGACTCTAATTTTCTATCTAATCTAGATGAGAGCAAATCCATATCTGGATATGTGTTCACCCTGAATGGTAGAGCAACAAGTTGGATGAGTTCCAAACAGCAAACTATTGCTGACTCAGTCATTGAGGCTGAGTACATTGCTGCTAGTGAGGTTGCTAAGAAGGCCATTTAGATGAAGAAGTTTATCTCAGAATTGGATGTGGCTTCTGAAAATTGAACAATCAGTGTCCCTTTATTGTGACAATATTGAGATAGTTGCTCAAGTCAAGGAATTGAGGTCTCATCATAAATCTAAGTACATTCTAAGATGGTTCCACCTCATTCAGGAGATAGTCAAAAGACGCGATGTAATCATGGAGCGAGTTGATACCAAGAACTATATAGCAGATCCGTTCACTAAGACCTTGTCATTACAGTAGTTTGACCGTCACCTTGATTACATGGGCATCAAATATAGAGGTGATTGGCTTTAGTACAAGTGGAAGATTGAAAGAATAATACCCTATAATCCAATCGCATATAGAATACGATGGGATATTTTCTATAATTTATCTTCAAACTCATGTAATTGATATTATTATTTAATAAATAGATTTTTTGATTTATTATATGCTGTATCTTATTATTATTTTAAGATTATAATGAACCCCATAGGTATGGATAATGTTTTAGGGCCGTGATGAGATCACGTCAGTGAGACCTAAATTTTTGATAGTCATGATCTAAAATATTTTTAGTCATTGATTCATTAAGTCAGAGATCAATGATACCGATAAGACTGGCACATCCTATGTATGCTTAGTAATGAGGGTAGTTGATCTCACAACCTCTTGTGTAGTGACACTAATATAAAGATGTGGGTGCTCATTAGATAATGAGTTCACTGAATAGATCTATGAGAGAATATCTGATAGAATCTTATTTACATGTCAGCTGATTATTCTCTAATGGGAGTTGTGTAAGTGATCTTTTGACCTAAGATCATCATAGTACTTGGTGATCGTGAATCTATATTATGGTTCACTTCATAACTTGGTTCTTTGATCTTTGTATGAGATGTTCTGGATGTGATGAAGTATGCATGTAGGTTGTGAGTGATCAATAAAGGATCAGTCACTCCTAATAAGGGGAGCGAACATCCTATGTGATCTCATAAGTTGATAATTTTGAAAGTCTTTGGTCAAAATAAGATGATAATTAGAAAGAGATTTCTAATGTATCATCAACTGAATTATCACTTTTTGATTGAGATATGTATAGATAAGTAATTAGGCTTAATATGATTTCATACCCACAGCTTATCTGGGATGTTGTTTGACTGAAAGATTGAATTATATGGTAACTTACCACTGAAGGATATTTTGATAATTTTTACTAAATTTTATTTCTTTCGGATAGTCATGACATATTGCTAGATATCAATCTTGACTTGTGAACTTATTAAAATTAAAAGAGTTTAATTCAAAAATTAATTAGAAAGAATCCTAGTTAATTGGGACTCTTGAGCTGACCTAATCTGATCAGATTAGGGTTAGGTCAAGAGTCTGTATCCACTGCTGGCTAGATTTAGAACCCAATGGGTCATACACTTTGGAGTTTGATCTTGATCTGATTTAACTAGGATTTAATATAAATTTTGGAGGTTAATTTGATATGCTAGCACATTGTGTTAACCCAAGTTCCTAATTAGGTTAAATTCAAGGTGTTTGAGCTAAACTCCTGTTGCCTTTGACCTGATTGGATTAGGTTATTTTAATTGGACTCCTATCCAACTTGGAAGAGTTTCAAGTGAGGAAGGTTGCCACTCTGATTTCACATTACAAATTATTTGCTGCCACCTCTTTTTAGCGTTAAGAAGAGGAAGAGTCTTTCTTCCTTAAGACTCTTAACCACTTCTTAATTTCCACTGATTCCTTAAATGTCACATGCTAAAATAATTATAGAAATTATGGGAACAGAAGAGGAAGAGTCCTTCTATGTGAAGCCTCTTCTACACCACTTAATTCATCAAAGAATTTAATTTCTCCACGTGAAGAAGTGGCGCGCCAAGAGTCTCTTGATGTCTTGATGTCTCTTCCTCATCTATTTAAATGAGGTGCCTCTTATGGGATAAGGGCTAAATTTTGATAAAAAATCAGAGGCCTTGATATGTGATAAGAGAGAAAAAAATCTGAGAAAAAAATAAGAAAAAATTGAGTAAAAAATAGAAAGAAGGGAGGTGAGAAAAATAGGAAGTGTGGTATGCTTGTCCTAGGATTTGATTTTTTATATATTGAAGTATAAAATTAAATCCTAGATTGTCAGACTTCTTGAGAGAATTCTCTTGGCATGATCCTAGTGGTGAAATCGAAGGCAATAGAAAAGGCTGTGATGATGCACCAGTTGGGAAGGACCTTGACCATCTTTCGTGTGGATCACCATTGGAGGACTTCTATTGTGGAGTCTCATGGAGATCACCTTCTTACCATACTATTCGTCTGAGAAAGTATAAGTTTCTATCTTTTTGAATGCTTGAATTTTATTTTGTTCGACATCTACAATAAAATTCAAGTATGTTTGCATCTAAGAAAGTATAAAACTGCTCGTCTAGGGTTTGAGTTTCGGTTCGACAGTTTTAATCCTTAAAGCTTTCGATTTGCATGTTAAAATTTTACAATTCATATTTCACTGTGTGACCAAAATTCAACAGTGAGAATCGAGCTGATTCGATCCAAATCGGAGCCGGCTCTCTCAGTAGAATAGAAAGCTGAAAATTAAGTTGCTGAGAATTGAGCCGAGTTGACCCAAAATCAGAGCTAGCTCTCTTAGAGGAATAGAATGCCACATCTTTGAGAATCGAAGTCAAGCTGACTCGAAAAGTAGTGGAGCTGACTCAAATCAAATCAAGCCAACTTGAGATCATTTCAAGTCGACTGAATGCTTTTGGCAGGCATAATAGCTAGTTTTATAGCGAGTCCAGTTTTATCCAAACTTATTTTCAACGGTTATTTCCACCTCCAACAGTAAAAATGGCTATTTTGGGTTCAAATCATTCAGAACTTGGAGAAAATCAACAAGATTTAAAAGAAAGAAGGAAACAAAAAAGATGACACAATTTAAGAGAGAGAGTACTTTCAGCATTCATTAGCTTTCAAGAGAGTTCATCTATCTCAAATAATTTTTTTTGACATTTTCCAAGTGCAATCAGCGAGAAGCTTAGCACATTCACTACTAACATTCAAGAGTTCTTTAAGCGAGCTTCAACGATAATAAATCAATCATTTAAAGGATTTTAATTGTTGTACTGAAATTTCTATAACAGTTTCAGTGGGGACTAAAACTTGAAGGTTGGTTGATTCGAATCTTGAATTGGATTAGGAGCCTTAAGATAAGACGTGTAAAGGTTTTGATTGGTTGATCTGATTAGCTAAAATCAATTGAATTTATTGTAAGTCTGGATAAAACAACTCACTGTAATCAAGTCAATTATAGTGGAATTCCCAAGAGATCACTTGGAGAGTAGATGTAGATGCTTGAAGTGCATCGAACCACTAAAACTTTGCTTTATTTGTGTGTGTGCTCTCTCATTTATTTCATCTGCTCTCAGTGCAGCTTTTATTTACTGTACTTTCTAGTTAAAATTTTAATAACTCAATTCACCCTCCTCTTGGGTTATCTAGTTAGGCAACAATATATAAGGTGCATCAATTCAAAATATACAATACTAATCCAATAAGATTGTGAATTTAATCTTTTCAAAGTTTATTTTTAAATTTATTTTTATTTATAAATTATTTTTTTAAAATATCTAATTTATCTTGATAGCCATGAACTACTTAAAGTACTAGTGCATGCATAACCCCCTCTGATAGGATGTCAATATACCAGTACATAACGTCCGTTGATATGATATCGATAAACTAGTGCATAACCTCTACTAACAGGATATAGATGTACTAGTGCATAACCTCCACTAGTAGAATATCGATGTGCCAATGCATAACCCCTACTGACAAGATGTTAATATACATGCATACAACCCTCACTAGCAGGGTATCAACATACTAGTGCATAACCCCTACTGACAGGATATCGATAATGCCAACATATAACTACCATTGACAGGATTTCGATGCATAGACTACGAGTCAAAATTCATCTTGATTCAAATCATTTCTTTCGATAAAATCAGTTTCGTATGTTAATCAAACAATATAAAAAACCATCCAAAATCAAAATTAATCGTTCACAACTCCATAATGAAATCAATACTTTCGATAATGCATTAACAGTAAATTATAATAGATTTAACCAATAAATATCATGCTTCATATTTAAAAATCATAAATAATATGATTCAAAATTCAATGACATAAAAACTATATAATTTACCAATAAATCTAAAAAAATTACATTACTTATCTCACACGTATTCCAATAAATCCACATAATTTTATAAAGTTTTTTTCAAAATCTTCAACTCATATATCACATTGCAATATCTCATTGCTAGACATTTTCTTGTCGAGATAACCACACCCTTACGTATAATTAAGTCTAATAATCAAAAAGGATATGAATAATCAAGGAAAACATAATGAATGGTTGTTGCATCCATTAGTCCAGATCGATCTGGTCATGATAATTTTATTCGATCATGATCAAACTAGATGGTTCAAAGTCTCTCTACTGGGTCACTTGAACTCAAAGCTATAGGGATAAAACTTTTTACTGGTTTCATAAATCAAGTAGAGAGAGAATATTATAGGAGAGAGAAATTAATCAAAGTGGAACATAACCAATCCGATATTCTGATTGATTCGATCAAGATGAATTAATTAAATCTTGAATAAACTAATGTATATATGATCTGATAGAAATCATGGATAATTGAATCTAGAAAATTTAATCTAGCTAAGGTTGATGCCAGCATGCTGTCCGATGACTGCAGACTAGGACCATTCCTAAGCTTGACCAAAATCATCAAAAGAAGTTCTTCACTTGATTAATCTTAGAGAGAGATCATTATAGAGAGAAAAATAATTCTAGAAAGAGAAAATTCATAAAAAAAAGTAGAAGAGAGAACTAGAGAGAAGATGGAGAGAGAAATAATTCCAAGAAGAGAAGAGAGAGGAAAGAGT
>KE505016.1:206514-231808 GCA_000441515.1 Elaeis oleifera | reverse complement strand
TTAGGATTAACTCATTAAACCCCGAATAAGAGTACCACAGATTCTTAAAATGAAATGGCCTTTTTGCTCCATCCATTGGTTAATTTGATTCAGCAAAGATAGATTTAATAGCAAATGATCAGATATTGTTCTAGATAGGGGAGCCAGAGAAGTAAGCGGGAACTCTGTGTACAATCCATAGTCACAAAGCATCTATCCAATTTTGCCAAACAAACTCGCCCTCTAAAATTTGACCAAGTGAATTTTTGGCTAGCCATATCAATCTCCGGAAGCCCAAGGAAATCAATAAAATTGCTGAATTCTCCAATTGCAGTAATGCTACTTGTTAAAACTATTTTTTCTCTCGAAAATCTGATAGCATTGAAGTCTCCCAGAATTGCCCATGGCCCCGAAATGTTAGATTTCAAACACGGAGCTCCTTAAAAATGGCCATTCTTGTGCTCCAGTCATGAGGTCCATAGATGTTAGTTATTGTCCATTTTGATTGGCCGCTCTTTGATTAAAACTCCAAAGTAATCGAGAAATGGCCCTTGTCTATTAACTTCCCTTCCATAGCATTTTGATCCCAAGCTACTGATAACCCTCCTGCTGATCCAGTAGAATCTAATGAGACCCAACTATCAAATGACACTCCACATGCAAATCTGAGAGTCTTTAAGCTAATTTGGCCTAATTAATTTGTTCCTGGAAATACACCATTGAGCAACCCAAGTCCTTAACAGTTTGCCTTGTTGGATGCCTCTTATGAGCTGAACCCATACCTCGAACATTTCAAATCAACATCATCATCTGAAATATGTGTCACAACATATACTCAGCTAAGATGGCAAGGCTTGACTTGGAATTCCCCACTGAATGCAAGAAGACATTATGGAATGCAACGGAGGAAAGAGCCAAAGAAGCAAGAGCACTTCCATTAGAAACTCAGAACATGCTATTCAAAAGAGAGACAACTACCACAACTTCACTAATCCATATTCTTTTCACATCAAAATCTATCAATCTAAGAGCTGCAACAACAAAATCCATGCCCAAAACAAATTATAGAACCAAACAACCTGAGGATCTATATCTGGATACAAAATAGCCAAACACAACATCATGTAGTTCCTTGGACGGGCTCCTTCCTCAATTTACGATGCTAAAGCTCCATGCTTTTCAGGATGCCAAACATTTTCTCTTCACCTTTGTTGATCAAAAGGCTATAGTGCTTGCCTAACTTGACGGGGTCACCAGTTGTGAGTGAGTTAATAATCAGGATGTTCTTCCAATCCAAAAGCCTTATTTGCAGAGTCGGGCACTTCTCTTTGCGGCCTTTGAGCTTGAGTAGGTGGTGTCGACAAATCTTTCCAAACAGTGCAGTTCTCATGATTGCAAACACCTTCTTAACAGGAATTGTTGTTGGAGTTGACAATGTAGATATTTCTGTTATTGTTCTATTTTGTCTTTTATTAATAGTTCCTAGTAATCAAATATATTAAACTACCTTTTCATGAAAAGTTAAATGATTCAAATTATTGATCAATTGGTTATCCAAAATATTTTATTGTAAGAGAATTAATTCTAATTATCTACATAATCATGAAAATTATGGTTTATCATTATCCATGATTTACACAATGAATGCACACACTCTCTCTACTATCTTCATTCAAACGTTCTTTCTCTTTAATGGATAATATAAATTTCGAATCTCTGTTATTGGGCAAATTTTCTAGAACACTGTTGAACCACTAAAACTCCTTTAATGTTTCTAGTTTATATGCATATGAACATCTTTATAGCATCCGATATATTGAAACAATACCTTCATTTTTTATGATAATGTCTTGGTTATAAAATTTTCTAAACTCTATGTTGTACTAAGTACTACATTTTCTTATAATTTCTTGACACGTACTCCACGTGCTTGGGATGCTACCAATCCAAGAAAGATTAATTCTGCTATGAAAGCAAAAAAAAAAAAAGAGGAAAAAAGAAAAAAATTAGTAGTAGTAGTAGAAATTGTGAGGCTGGGACTTGGTGAATTTGGTGTTTCATATTTAGATTAGGAACCAAATCAAATGCAGCTAGATAATTAAGCAGAAAGCATTATAATGAAAATAAGAGGAAAGGAGAAAACACAACAAACGCACATAAGCAAACATATGGTCCCATATAAATCAACACCATATTTACATTTCACGGACATTAAATTTTAAAGAACTACTTGCTAGCTATCAGTATGTACGATATCCCCTTTATTATTAGTAAATTTAGAAGATTTACTTTCCTATTTCATCCAAGCATTTATGGTACCATATCCCATTATATTATGAGTAAATTTTGAAGGCTTACCAATTATCACAATGAGAATAAGAGGAAAGGAGAAAATACAACTCACACATATAAGCAAAAATATGGTCCCATATAAATTAATATCACATTTACATCTCATGAGCATTAAATTTCTAAGATCTACTAGCTATTAGTATGTATATATTATGTCCCCCGTATATGAGTAAATTGAGAAGATTTACTTTCTTATATCATCCAAGCATTTCTGGTGCGATATCCCATTGTTATTAGTAATTTTTGAAGACTTACCTGTTATCACATCCAAGCTTTTATCATATGTACCATATCCCATTGTTTTATGATAAGATTAAGAATAATTACTTTCCTATGATATCCAAGCATTTCTAGAGCTATATGTACTCGGGCCTCTGCCGTGTCCTTGGCCACAATATCACAAAGAGAGCAAGACGGAAAACAAACAAACAGCTGATAAATGGCAGCCAGAAATTGTATGCCCGTTGCCATTAAGCACTTGTTTCCCGTTTTGTTGATTATCTTCCTGATGGCATCTGGTTTGTATTTGTCAAGCTCATGGATTCTGCTATTTTTGTTCATCCTTCTAGTGCCAGCTCTTATTATTCTAATTTGTGATTCATTAATATTTTCCTAGCTATCAAATAAATCAAATGACCTTTTCTGAGAAATTTAAAGATTCAAACTGTTGATCAACTAGTTCTCCAAAAATATTTTATGATAAGAAAATCAATTAGGAATTATCTACTCAATCAAGAAAATATCCAAAATATTTTGATAAGAGAATCTTTGTGTCATAGGATTTATTGAAACAATAATGCCTTTCTTTTTTCTGCAATAATGGCCCGGTTATAAAATTTTCAAATCCTTCCCTTACCCCTAGTAGATACACTGTAGATGTATATTTAAATAGAGTCAAATCCGCTGGTTGTTTATAATGAATGCATATTTTTGTAGTGCATCGACATAATTTTATGATAAATGCATGTATTTTCCTTGAATTAAGGTAAGGGGCTGGAATTGTTCATTGAGCCAAGGGCAAAAGCATTCAAACATTTTGTTATTATGTTGTTTCTTCATTAAATGTAAATATAAAAAAGGTGAAATAAAAACAGATCTTTTTTAATTTGCAAAATTCATTTTTATTGTTTATGAATGGCTTAGATAGTCAAAAAGTTGTTGCTTCCATTCTGATGGTTTGCAGCTGGAGCTGACAATAGTTCATATCCTTACTGCATTGGGCCATGTGAAAAGCTCAAGGACTGCGACAAGGCTTGCAGCGATCGGAACCTCTATGCAGGTCAATGCGAGGAATTAACTCCTGGCAACAAAACTTTATTTTGTTGTTGCTGGCCCGATGCCTCTAAACAAGAATCTTTCAATTAAGCTGTGAATGTTAAAAAATGTTTTCATGGAATTATTGCATTGGACAATGTCAAACTATATATGAGGACTGCGGCATGGGTCAGGGGCACTATAGATGCATCATATATGCCTCTAAATAAGAATCTTTCGCTTGATCTATTGTGCCATATTTCATAGTGAATAAAACAAGAACAGAGTTTGATAATAAAATTCTCTCTCTCTTTCTCACTCTCTCTCTCATGCAGATAGAAAATCACGTACATAGCGAACTTACTCTCTCCACTATTTTCACGTACGTGAAATATAAAAACAATCTTCTCTCAAGAATTAAAAGAAAATACTGGAGGAATCGGTAAAACAAAGAGAGCATTCCTCACCTTCAATGAGATCTACATAAATAATAGCGGCTTCAAAATGAAGAGAACATCGAGAAGTTAGACAGTGGCGATGCATATAGCTCCAAAACTAGCTTCAAGATTTTTCTTCTGTTTAATGGAGAAATCTCCGGTCCATTCTGCTACAAAAGTTATTAATCTTGGATAATAGTTGAAGGGGTTTCATCTTCTTTTTTTTTTTCTTTCCTTGGGAAAATGAGTTTAGCATTCCTTCCAGGGAAAGGTAATGACTTCCCTTTAGGCCACATGCACTAATATGCTGCAACAACCAAACAGTCCTAGTTTTTCCCCTTTTTTCTCGGTTCCATCAATCGAAACTACACTCTTTCAGATCATGGAGAGGTGAGAATCAGATTAAACTTGATGGGCCCGATTAGATGCTAGAATAGATTATTCACAAATAAGAGCCGTTGGTTGTGAAGATTCATACGGACGTATATTTAGCCCTATGTCATGTATACAATAGGTTGATCTTAATTATTTATATTAGATTGAAGAATCCAAATAATATCTTTTAGCTAATTTTTTTAGATGAGATCTTGAATTATGATAAATGGTCTTGGTGATTGGAACGGTGGCTGGTCTCTAAAACTATACCTGCTCAAGCCCAAATAATCAAGTGCTTCTATCCAAGCAACAGAGATGTGATCTCACCGGCAAGCATTACCTACTGTTGCTGGTTCCATCTCCTTTGAAATTGAAGAGAAAATGGAGTGGATTTTCGGAGTTCTAGTTAGATAAGAAGGCCCATTCGATTGTCGTAGCCATGCCCTTCTAGCTGCAATATTCTTTCCCATCCATGAGGACAGCTAGTCATAAGGATATTTTCAGGTCATGTTTGAAGTCTAAAAGAGCTTGTTGCTCCGCTTCTAATTAACGGATGGTGGATGACGCAGAAAGGGACGTGCTAGCAGGAAGTTTAGAGAAGGATGGTGGAAGTAGAAAGCATACCAAAAAAAATTAAACTAGAAACTAAACCAAAAGTCAAAAGAAGGATAGGTAACTAAAATTGAATTGAAAGGTATCTAAACCTAACTAATATATAAAACTTCAGCTCAAATGCAAGAAGGATGAAAATTAATTTCCACAGGAGCATCATCCTTGCTGCGCTGATGAATTGTAAGAAAGGTTCCCTCCCATTTATCTCTTTGGGTTTGCCTTTTCACTATAGGAATATTTCGAAACAACTTTAGATGTCTCTTCTACAAAAGATTAGCCCAACACTTGCAGCATGAAAAAAAAAAAATTCTCTCTTGGAGCCACGGAGTAACCATTTTAATTAAATGCAGTCCTCTTAGCAATATCTTCATACTTTATGTCAATATTCAAACTACCAGAATGTTGTGGGATGGGGGATAAGACTATAGGGCACATGTTATTCCACCGCTTGAGAGCTATGCTGATTTGGTGGCTAACCAGCTTCTTTTTGGTAGTTGTCCAGCTAGAGATACTGGCGCGTTCTTTCATTGAGGACTTGCGATGGAACGCCAGTACTAAGGCATCTAGACTGTTAGGCATCAGAGTGCCTGCATTGAATATCATATCTAGTTGAGTAGGAATAATATTATCTTTAAATCGAGGAGTCAACCCGTAAAATTCATCTTGGAAAGAGCTCTAAGTCAGGCTGTCGATATTGTTTATCCATCATCAATTGAGTTGGCCTTGACAATTACAGATACCCTTTGCACATGTAGCGACCTATAAGGTATTTATCACCTGAGAGCCCCATCCCTCGAGTTGTCTCAAGGTTAATTTCGATGGTAGTATGATCGGTAGTAGAGAAGGAGCTAGATTCGTGACTCATGAGCTAGATTTGAGATTAGTGGCCCTAGGTGGTAATCACCTTTTTGAAACTACCATTTTAAGACTCGAGCTACGGGTGCTAGGGCGAGCATTATATATACAAGGCTAACCTTGGGAACTAACCACCTCATCATTAAGGGGGATTCTAAGCGAGAGTTACTGCCACACGCCTACTCTTGTATGACATTTAGAGATTGCTAAAGGAATGTGTTTGATTGGATGCTATGAGGCAAATAGTACCACATACTGGGTCGCCTCCTATATTGCGGAGCATTCAAGAGAGGTGTTATGGACTGATGTAGGGGCCTGCTTCGGAACCATTCCATGATATTTATTTCTAACTCTCTTAGTCATATTCATATTAGATTTGCATGAGTACTCCACCTTATCAAGAAAAAAAAAGAAGAGCATTTCTATTGAAGGAGAAGAAAAGTGTTAAAAGCTTCTACTACCTTGAAAGTGGGGACAATGTGTGCAAATCTAAAAGGAAAGGGGTCTTGGTATAAAAAATATCAAGAACACGAACTTTGCATTGTTGGCTCGATTGACTTGGAAATTTCTCTCCGATTGAAGTTCTACCCTGGCTGAAATTGATTAATAGCTCATACTATCAAAGAAAATGATTTGGTATGTGTAAGGATCTAGTTTTTTTCACATGAATCTTAAAGCAGAATAAAAAAAATTTAGAACCCATGTGTTAGCTAGCATGTGATTCAGAAAAGGACTCCCAATGGAGTCCATCTTCCCATTTCAAAACCTACAGGAGTGGGACTCTAGAGCTCATTGGAGCTCTAGAGCTCATCTATAAAAATCCTCTCCTCCCCCTTTAGATGAGTCGCCCCTCAACCGTGAGTGATTGCCAGAGAAAATCACTCAGATTTCTCTAATTTTTGATGACTCTGCTCCATGATTCACCATTGATCCACCATCAGAGTTAAGGTAAGTGGGTCCCCAACTCCAACTCCATCTCCATCTTCTCCATATCTCTTAGTTATCGCAAATAACTAGTATATGATCGGCAAGTCATCAAATTTTCCTTAAAATCGAGATCCCCTATTTTGGCCCTTCTTTTCCTTGTTTCGCTGACCACCACTGGTGGGTTGTTGTCAGACTATGTTTGGGGCTGCATCGTCGAGTCTCCAATGTCATATGGTTTGGGGGCTGTCGATGTCAGGCTTGCGATCAAGTTTGGGGAAGAGGAAGAGAAGGGAGTATCCCTATTTAAAGAAGAAACGACCCCTCTTCTCTCTCCTCTCTTTATCTCTTCTCTCTCTTTCTCTTCTTCTTCTTTTCTCTCTTCCCTAGCTCTCTCTCATCTCTATTTTACTTTCTCTCTCTAGATGATGCATGCGAAAGGGAATTCGCAAAGCTAGTATTGAACCTATGGTGACCCTAGTAGAGGGTCCATGATGATATCAATCTCTACCTTGGTTTTCGTAGGATAACCATCATTAGCAACGTTTATTTTGAATATGATGAATTCTTACTTCTTGATCTACCTAGTCAAGTCACATGGATCTGATCCACTCAGATTGCCAGGTATTGTTATTTGGATAGTTATGTTCTTCTTTTTCATGATTTTCAACCCAACCATGATCATTTTATGATTTCTTCCGGTTATTGATTTTGATTGTGTATGGATGTGGTCAATCGAATGAAAAGATGTCAAGGAAGGAGATGTATGCCTTGATTCCTAAATCAAGATAAAATTTTAAATATTTATTTATTAAATAGTCATATATTAATTAGGATCGAGAAATTTGAAATTTAGAATAATTCGGATATTAAAGCTTTGAAACTAAAAATCTAATAATAATATATTATTTATTGAGCTGATGGTTGATTGATGATGAGTTCGAATTATATTGATTAATTGGACATGCTAAGTGTCGACTAGTAAACATTGTGGCCAAAGTCGTCATCAATAGAGATTAAAATTTTTGAACATTGATCATCTATTGATATAAAATTATTTGTACATCAGTGATTTTGGTCTATATATTCTTGATAGTGATATGTTATATACTTAATTGTTAACTATATATTTTTAACTTGTATGATGTTATGTATTACATATCACTGATTCTAACTTGAGTGGATTTCCATAATCATATGCATCAAATTTTACAAAAGAGTGTGATCTTTAATTTCAATACCTAACAAGCTTATAATTGAATTATGTGACTAAATACGGGGTCGTGATGCTCTGGACAAGCCATTTTGTTAGTGCTTTGTCATAGGCTTGAAACACAGCCGTAATAGCATTTTGTCAAATATTTATGGTCTTTGAACCAGCCACTTTATTAATACTCCGCTACTGGCTTAAACATAGTTGTGGTAGTTTCAAGTTAAGCACCTATGTTTCTTGGACTAGCTACTTTCTTAATATCTCACCGTAGACTTGAATCATGGTTGTGGTAGTCCATAGGCAAACCATTTTGTTATCCTATCATGGATGGTTGTAGTAGTCCACAAGGCTAGTTACTTTTGTTGCCCTATCATAAGCTGAAAACGTGGTCGTAGTAGTCCAAAGCCAAGCACCTTTATATGATCTGATCCGATGTATGTTGGTTTAAGATAATAGTATGATATGACTCATTGTACGCAAGATATAATTATTATGCATGTTTTATGAATCATAATATCTTTTAGTATGTGATTTATATAAGTAAAACCAATGTTAATTTCTCATTTATTGTCATTATATTGATATTAGGATGTGAAAATTTTTACTAAATTGTAAAACTCATAACCCTTCTCTTTTCATTTTCAGAGTTATAGGCTATCTGTACTTGGCTAAGGTTGGAATTATGATTTAAAAAGATTAATTAGATAGAATATTAGCAATATCAGTAGGATGATCGAGTCTTATAAATTGTATAAGATTTGATATTTATTAATATAGAATATTTGTTATAAAATTTTGATCAATAATGATAATGGGATTTTGAAATTGTAACGAATGTTAAGACGTTGCATGCTCTTTAGAGTCTTGTCCTAAAGAGTGTAGGGTCGTCACGTAACCAATCCGAATGTTGGGTTAGTATGAAAGTCAAAAAAAAACAGTATTAAGCTCTCTCCAATTAGAATGATACTAGTAAGGACCTTAATGCATATAGAAATTGCACGACCTTCATACCAGGAAATATAAGTCACATTAGATTTTGAGAGGATACATGGATTAGCATGGTCCCACTTGCCTAACTTGTCAGTTATCTATTCTCCATGGCAATTAATGAAAATGTCACAGTAGCCTCCCAATGGAACTAGAGGAATCTCTGCTAGAAGATTAGATTGCATGGTCCTCTCTCTCAACTGCAAATAGCTCAGTTGTAAAATCGTACTAATCGCCTCTCTCCCATTAGACCATCAAGAATAGCTAACACTAGTGTTTGAAAGTTTGCCGGCAATGGATCGTTCACCATGGACTCTTATTATAAATTCATCAATAATGGAGGCCTTCTTGTCCTTACAACAATGTTATTTGGAAAGCAGCTATATATTCTCAAGAAGATTCAAGTTTTCTTTGGCTCGCTTTGAAGAATAGACTTCTCATGGGGGCGGTACTCACAAAAAAATGATGATCGGTTCATCATGCATCTATTTCCTATATATAAGAAATATAGGAGTTTTCAGCTTTAAAATAATTTATCTAGGTCTTTTGTTCTTTGAGCAGAAATATTCTACCAAATTTTATCTCTCTTTTTCTTCAAAAAAATTCCTAACTCATGAAAGTGTCATTATGTGACATAGCTTGGATCCAATGGAATAAATCTATTCCGGAGTATGTTGCCTCTGCGCGGGCATCAAATATCTATTTTTCGGACTACAGAGAGGGTCTTAATCTCCCAGATTTTTTTGCACACGTCCATCTCCTCTATCCACATCATTACAGCAATCCAATGTTCTCACAGAAGAGGCCAGAGTTAGCCTGCTGCGTACTTGAAAATTTTGGTGGAATACTTTGGAATCAACTGCAGGTAATTTCAGGTACGTATTTTGAGTCATAATGGAATTTTCTTCCGTGAAATTGGGATGTGATGGAATTGTGGCGATCACATTAAGGAAATCGTTTCAAAATCTCGGTTAACGAGGAAAAGTAAATCTAAATAATACAAAGCGTGGAAGAGCTATCGGGAATGTTTCGGCCATTTGCCAAAACTCACTTACCTAGCTGTGATCTGCTCAAGTGTTTGAGTAGGACACACATCTTTGGACCTCAGTTGTATAAGTTAACAGAGGCATCTCCAATCCATCCTTCAAGCAGCCCGAACCAAACTCACTGCTTGTTTCCAAGACAAAGTAAAGAAATTAAAAGATTAAAACAGACCAATCATGCTGCAGACCTTCCCACCAAAATTACATGGCTCAAGCCTATCCAAATGAAATTCACACAAAACTATTCGGCTAATATTTTACAAATATAATGCTTTGTATGGTAGCTTATAAGTCACGGGTGTTGTTTAGTCATCTACAAATCAAAAATCATGCCTATCGCGGCCAAGAGCTTATGGCTCAACACATGAGGTATCATCCGCTTTAGTTAATGAGACTCACAATTTTGACCTTCAAAAGGCATCTTACATGAAAAAAGTGGTCCCTTCCCATATAAGCTAGGGTTCTTTTGACTCACAACTAATGTGAGACTAATAATGCCCTCCCTCTTAAACCACAACATAATAATCCTTCAAATCAAATCAGAGTTTGTATCCTCATCCTTATTTTTACCACAATCCTCCAATAAAGGGAAGTCTATGTACAGACAAGAGATGCCCTCCTCCTTATTCTTACCATATCCCCTCCAGTCAAGGAGGAGTCTGTATACGGATAGTAGAGACCCCATAATCAAAGGGACGGTCCCCTACCTGGTGCGCTATTATTGGAGTCAAGGGCTCATGGCTGAACATGTGAGGTATTGATTGCTCTGGCCTATATGCCTCATGATTTTGTCCTTCAAAAAATACCTCATGTGAGAAGAGTGGTCCTTTTCTAAATAAGATACAGAGTCTCTCTTGATGCATAATCAATGTGAGACTAATGATGTCCTCCCTCCTATACCACAATAGTACCTAATTACTAAAGCTCAAACCTCTTCCAATGGAGATAAGCATGTTATAGAGAATACGAGAAAGAAAATGAGAGAGAGAGAGAGAGAGAGATTTAAAGTGTATTTATTAATTTTGAAAAAAATAGGGTGAAATCATCGTAAGTAACTCAAAAGATTCCTTAAAATACTTGTCTCCCTCATATTTGTGTGGGTCTGTGTTGATCCTATGATTGATTTGATGATTAATAGGCTTTGAGTAATTATGAGTCTAATCATGTGTTTCAAAGATAAATATAAAATTTTTTAGATATTTAAGTTGAAGAATTCATCCATAGAAAAGATTATCTCGAAAGAAGCTAAGCCAAGGAATTCAAAGAAGAATTTTAAATTTCAGACTTAATGAAGTCGACCTCAGAAGGCTAGGAGCCGACCCCTACACTAAAATAGGCTAAAAACAAAAATTTTAAGTTTCAGATCGATTAAGAGTTGATCTCAAGGAAGAGGAGTTGACTCTGGCATGTTGAAATAATTCTAGTATGTAGGCGAGTTGACTTTTATGAAGGATGAATCGACTCTCTTAGAGAATATAAAAAGCTGATCTTTTCTGATCCTATGGCCAAGTCAACTCATGTAAAGTTCAAGTTGACTCGTGGGCAGCTAGAGTCGACTCCTAAAAAGTTAGAGTCGACCTCTGGCACGAGAATAGTAATAACGGCTAGTTTTTTACAAATTTCTAATAGCTAGTTTTTGCATCTAATAGCTATTCCAAGGATTCCAACGGTCAAGACTCACTCTTCAGCCACTTCCAAGTATACTAAAGACTAGAAAATCAATTATGAAGGAAGTCAACTTTTAAAGTATGATTATCATCAACTTCTTTTATATCCTCCCAAGCTTCGATTGAAGAAGAAGTCAAACCTCAAACGAGTAATTCATTAGCTTCTTCTCCATACTCTAAAGAGTTTAATTTATATTTTATTTATGCTAAATTTTATATCTTGTATTTTATTTTTTATAGGTTTTTTAGGAAAAAAATTAGGGTTAGATCCATCCAAGTTCGAAATTGGACTTTATAGGTTTTGATTGGTGAGCCTGTAAAATCAACTGAATTGATTGCGAACCTAGAAAATAATTGATGTATAAATTATAGTTGGTGATCCCATAAAACCAACTGAGGTTGTTTGTGATCCCAGATAAAACAAACATACTGTAATTGAAGAGATTATAGTAAAATTTTTAAGAGGCTCTTGGAGAGTGGACGTAGGTATGGGGTTGTATCGAACCACTATAAATTATTTTATATTTGTGTTGTGATTTTTGCTCTCTTGCTTTACTTGCGTAGCATCATTTTAATTCTTGCATAGTTTTCTTATTCCTTAAATTTCGTTGCTGCATATTGTTCATATTTCATAAGCACTCAAGTTTAGTTTAATTTGAAGTGCATGCTTATTTAGATTTCAATTTAGCTAAAATTTTAAAGAACCCAATTTAACTATCCTCTTGGGTTGCTATCTTTCTAAGCAATAATTGATATCAAAGTAGGTGCTTTAATATTGTTTGTTGACCTAGAGGTCTTAAGTTAAAGATCATGACAATCTTGATTGATTCTTCATTTATCGAAGATCAATCTATATCTAGACCATCACTATTTAATGGCATCAACTATGCATTTTGAAAAGCTAAAATGAATATTTTCATACAAACTTTAGATTCTGACATATGGAGAGTCATAATTAATAGACCATATACACCCACAATTGAAGTAAATGGAGTGTCCTCCACCAAAATTGAAAAAGAATAGAATGAATTTAATAAAAAGATGGCACAATTAAATACAAAAGCTATTAATATTCTATATTTCTCCTTAAATGTAAATGAGTTTAATAGAATATCTACTTGTATATCCATAAAAAAAATTTGGGATAAATTAGAAATAACTCATAAAGGAACAAGTCAAGTTAAGAAATCTAAAATTAATTTGCTTATTCATAAGTATAAAATATTTAAAATAGAACAACATAAATTTATTTCTAAAATATTTTCAAATTTACTGATATTACCAATGCTTTAAATGGTTTTGGCAAAATCTATTCTAACTATGAGCTTGTTTGCAAGGTTCTAAGGTATTTGCTAAAGACATGGAACCTAAAGTGATAGTGAAATAAAAAGCGAAGGATCTCACCAAGCTATCCATGGAGGAGTTGATAGGTTCACTTATGATACATGAGTTGAACATGCATCAAAAAGAGGAAGAAGAAGAGCCAAAGAAGAAGAAGATCATCACATTCAAATGAACCACCAAATTTAAGGATAGTGATGAGTAGGAAGATGAAGATGAAGAAGAAAGTAAAGATGAAGATGAAGAAGAAAGTAAAGATGAAGATGAGGACTTGACGTTACTCACTACAAAATTCAAAAAAAATTTAAGAAGAAATGGATGAAGAAAAAGAAAGACAAAAAAGATGAAGAAAGAAATGTCATTTATTACAAATGCAACAAACTGGGGCACTAGAAATCGGATTGCCTCCTACTCAAAAGAACCCTAAAAGAAGCAAGAAAGACTATGATGGCTATTTGGGAACATAGTAATATTTCTAGCTCGGATGAAGAAGAAGAAAAAGGTATTGCAGATCTATACCTCATGGTGAATGGTAATAAGGTATATCATGAAAACTTCTTTAAATTTTTTTTAACAATTATATGAATCTTTAATGATCTAATGGATGAATATAAAAGTTAAGGCTGAAAATAAGGAGCTTAAAAGTTCAAACATATCTTTAGCTGAAGAAAGAATAAGATTTTGATGAGAAAAGATGATCTTTTAAAATAAAAGAAAGAAAATGTTAAATGAGAAAAAAAATTCTTCTGGAATCTAAAAAATCTCTTATGAAGAAAATCTTAATCTAAGAAAGAAATTGGAACATTGAAGCCTATGCTTGAAAATTTTATAATTAGTTTATAAAAGTTTCAATTAATTTTGAATAATTAAAGATTATTTTTGATAAAGTTGCAATTAGTTTCAATCCTTCAAAAAGATAGAAATTTATCAAAAATATGTTTAATAAAGCTTTACATGAAAATCATTCTATAGTTTGTTTCAAATATAACAAAATAGGCCACAAAATTTTAGAATATAATGTTAAAAGAAATTTAGATTCCAAAAGAATCATATGCACTAATTCTAATGGACCCAAGATGGCTTGGATATCAAATTTAGAAAGTGATTTTACAAGTATACCAAGCATTCAATCGCATAAAAAGAGCAAATTCTTGAAAATAGATACTTAGGATTTAGATGAATAGGTGATGTTGCTTGATAAAAGCTAAACTTTCTCACATTATACTATCACTAATTTTGATATTATTTACTTGAATAATTGATTTTGATGCTTCATATATATGCATGATATTATGATGATATCTCAATTGCTTATTTGAATACATTGATAAATTTATTCTCTTAATTCTAGTATCATATTGATTGTTATAAGCATAAGTTTATTTAATTTCTATATGTTCTCAATTCCTCATAACATGATATCACTTGTGAAACTTAAATTAAAATAAGGTTGATGGCATATGAAAATATTTGGATGTAAAACTCTCAAATTAATTTTTAACACTCTCATAAGGTATGTAATTATTGAAATATCTCAAAAATTACTTGATTCAAGGAACATCAAGATAAGTTATCAATTCATAAAAGATTGCATGCTTGATGTTGTTGAATTGCATTGCATCCTAGGTTAATCCTTAAGATTTAAAATCCCCTAGCTGAATCTAACTTTAAACCTAAATCTAGTTTCTCTTGACTTAATCTTATTTGATTATTATACCTCTAGTTGATTGATTCTTGATCCTCCAAATTGATTTGAATATTAGTTTTGATCTTGATTTGATTGCCTATTGATTTCTATTCATTTTGATCAATTTTTTTTATTTGAAACTCTTTGAATAGTTTTCTGTGTTAAGGAGTTGACTCTTGAAACCAAAGAGTTGACTCATTGTTCTTAAGAAAACTATTCGATGAGGAGTCGGTCCCAGTTTTACTGGAGTCGACACCTTATCAGGAGTCGACTCGTGTTTAATAGGATTTAACCTCTGTGTCGGGGATGGATCTTTTAACCCAAGACGACCCATGGCTCTCCTTTTCTATCTCTTTCTTCCAAGCCAAAATCCATTCAAACTCTTCTCCTTCCCAAATCGAGCCATTTTCCTCCGATTTCTTTAATTTCAATGGATTGGATCTCCAATGGCACCCATCAAAAAATAGCCCAAAGGAAGAAGCATTCCCGCACGGAACCCTCGAGCCCTTCTATCATCCGTGAATGTCAAACCAAATAGAGGAATGAACAGGGAAGGAGCTCCACTGCCTAGCAACCACCATCTCCAGTTCCTTCGGCACCCTCACCTCCATGGGTAACCCCTCCAAGTCTACCTCTTCTTCTAGGGCTGTATGCATGACAAGGAATGTTGATTTTGATTTTTTGAAAATGAAGGTTTTGCATTTGGCTAGAAAATCAAAAACCTAGGTGGGGGTACTTATGCTCACTTGATGTTCTAACCTACCCCAATCTAGTAAAGTAGTTCTACAACAACATGAAAATTGGAGTGGATAGTGCTATTTCTAAAGTAAAGGGTGTGCTAGTTGAAATTAACATAGAAAGCCTTGCACATATTCTGCACATGCCTACTTATGAAAGCAAATCAGATGACTTCATAAAGCAAAGGATAGGCCGGAAAGTTATTTTAGAACATGAGGATGTTGAAGGAATCAAAGAAGCCCATGCAAATCAGCTAGTCGTGGAAATGAGATTGCTACATTGTATGATAGATTGGATCTACTTCCCCAAGATGGAAAGATTTGGTTTCATGTTAGAGAGAGATATCACCCGATGTACCACATTGTTCAGGAGATTCTCATGAATCTTCCATCCTTCATGATAGGGCTGACGTATGTTGCTATGAACCGATTGAAGATATCCCTACCTTATGACATGGTTCTGACTTTGGTCTTCCAAGAGTATGGTATAAATTTTGAGGGGAGACCACCAGCAAGCTGATGCACACAGATACTTGCAATGACCTATCACTGTGATGGATGAGTTTTCAAAAAATTGATGGATATTGGATTCATGGAGGAGCAGCATAGAGAGAGGATGAGGACTCTGATGATGAGGTTCTAGCTATAGTTCCTTTTGCTGATATCAGACCTGAGGAGTCACTGATAGCACAAGCAGAGGCAGTTACTAATTGTCTAGAGGTTTCAAATTGACTATCTACCAGACTGGATGATGATGCACTTGTTGAGAGGGTCTCTACGAGGATCATGGATATAATCTATGCAAAGATTCAGAGATGCACTTTAGAGACTATATCTTTGCTCAAAGAGAAGACAATCAGATCAGCTCAAATGATCATTTTGTGAGGGCTAATGCTTAGAGGCAGCTATCTGGAGATGCATGTCCACCGTCACCATCTCAACCTAGACCCTCTACCTAGGATATCATTGACCTACCTTTTTAGGATGCTAAGACTCATCTTGTAGAGCTATTGTTCTCTTAGTAATCCATATTTTGATTTCATGCATTTTGGACACATTGATGTAAAACTTCTTGTAATTACTTTTTGGAATCGATGAATATGATCTTTTTGAAAATTCAATATGTAATGTGATTATCTGTTTGATGTTATTTGGATTGTATATGTGCTCAAATTTGATATTATAAAGGGAGAGAAAAATATAAAGATTATTCTCTTAAATTTATCTAATTATGCATAATTTAGAAGAAAAAGGGGAGTATCAAGATAAATGAATCTTTTGGCATTAACTATTAAAAATAGAAGGAGAATTAAGTAAATTAAGTTTTATAGCATTAATTATGAAAAATAAAAGGAGAAAATATTATTGAAACATTAAAAGAGAAATCATTTTGGATCTTAATAAAATAGAAATTATTGATGATCATTTGTCTTGATCTATTTGAAAAATCATTACTATATTCAAAAGAGAATTTATCGATAAATATTTGTACTTTGATTTCAACAGTCATATATTATTCATTCATATTTTGCATGATTTGATTGTATCATCTTCTTGATAATTAATTGAAATTTGAAAAATATCTTGCTTTGATTGATCATGAATTTGAAAATGCTTTTCACAATTAGTATCAAGACTGAATCTGAAATATGTCTCCTTATTTGTTAAGTAATGAATTTGAAATGGATCTTTCTTAATCTTAAGTGGTATCAAACTTTAAAGAAATATGATTTGATCTGAATTTCAGTTCAATTGGTATCAAAAGTTTTTCTTAAAAAATTTCATACTTGATATCAATGGTATCACTCTTGCCTTGCATCTTATTGATTATTTTTTTAGCAAAAGAATTGAATGTTTGGTCTCTAATCTATTTTGCATTGATATTTCCTCGATGTGATATCATTTGAGACAAACTTATATCATTTCTGAACTTAATGGTTTACAATTCCTGAAGAAAAGTAAAAGACATCTTTTGAAAAAGGAAAACATATCATATACTTGATTTCAATGCTCAAAATCCTCAAAATTGAAAAGCGCTATTTCCCTTAAATTTTTAAAGCTCAAAGCTATTCTCTATCTGAATATAAGTATTTTTTTAATCTCTGAATCTGAGAAAAGGGAAAAGCATTATTGCAGTTTGCACTTTTTAAAAATGGCCAACCTTGATTTGAGTTATTTTTTCTTCGTTTGATACAAGTCTTTAATTCTTTGAAAGCAACCTTTTATCTGAATTTGAAAAGTAAATTCATGTTCAAAAAAAGGGGAGAAAACAAATCAATTTTTGAATTTTGAATGCATGAATTGATTTTTGATGATTATTTAAGTCCCACTTTATACTTTTTGATGCTATCAAAAAGAAAGAGAGTTAGGATGAGTATGTGTTGAAAATGTTTGAAATGCTCTTAAATTGATTAATATGCTCATTTGCTTACTTGAAATTATATGAAATGAGCATTTTAATATCAAATTTGTAATTTCAATGAAGCATTCATAAGGTATATATTCATATGTATTTATCCTATCACCTAATGATTTATATTAGCAATTTAATTGAAACACATTATATTTATTATTTGTGCATATATTCAAAGTTTTGTCATCATCAAAAAAAGAGAGATTGTTGACTCTATGATTGATTTTGATAATTACTAAATTTTGAGTAATTATGAGTCTAATCATGTGTTTCAAAGATGAATGTAAGATTTTTTAGATATTTAAATTGAAGAATTCATCCATAGAAAAGATTCTCTCAAAAGAAACTAAGTCAAGAAATTCAAAAAAAATTTCAAATTTCAGACTTAGTGGAGTCAATCCCATAAGGCTAAAACTGACTGCTACTCCAAAATGGATTGAAACAAGAGTTTTAAGTTCAGACTGATCAAGAGTTGATCTTAGGAGAGAGGAGTCAACTCTGACATATTGGAATAAGATTGGCACGCAAGCAAGTTGACTCCTATGAAGGATGAGTTGACTCCCTTAGAGAAAATAGAAAGCTAATTTTTTACTCTATACTGAGTCAACTGATGCAAAATTTGAGTTGACTCATGGGCAGTGAGAGTCGACCCTTGAAAAGTTGAAGTTGACCCTTGACATGGGAATAGCAATAATGACTAGTTTTTTATAATTTTTAATAGTTAATTTTTAGATCTAACAGCTATTCCAAGGGTTCCAACGATCAAGACTTACTCTTTAGCCACCTCCAAGTATATTAAAGACTAGAGAATCAATTGAAAAGGAAACCAAGTGGATTAAAAAAAAATATCATCAGATTAAGTGAGGATCATTGAATATCTTTGAAAAAAAGGAGAATTAAATATACAGAATTGAGAGCTTTTAAATAGTGATTATCACCAACTTCTTCCACATGTTCTCAAATTTCAATTGAAAAAGAAGTCTGGTTTCAAAAGAGCAATTCATCAGCTCCTCTCAACACTCCAAAGAGTTTAATTTTCTATTTTTACTTGGTGTTGAAATTCTATATCTTGTATTTTTTTTATAATTTTTTTTAGAAAAAAAACTTGAAGTTAGGCCCATCTAAAGATAGAATTAGACTTTGTAAACTTTGATTGATGAGCCTGTAAAATTAACTGGATTGATTATGAATCTGAAAATAATCGATATATAGATTGTGGTTGGTGATCTTATAAATCAACTGAATTTGTTTATGATTTTGAGTAAAACAAACGTACTGTAATCAAAAAAATTATAGTAAAATTTTTAAGAAGCTCTTGGGGAGTAAACATAGGTGCAGGGTTGCACCGAAGAACTATAAATTATTATGTATTTATATTGTGGCTTTTGTTCTCTTGTTTTACTTGCATAGTATCATTTTAATTCTTGTATAGTTTTCTTATTCCTTAAATTCTGCTGCTGCATATTGTTCATATTTCACAAGCACTCAAATTTAATTTAATTCGAAGTGTATACTTGTTTATATTTAATTTAGCTAAAATTTTTAAGAACTCAATTCAACCCCCCACCACTTTTAGGTTGCTATCTTTTTGAACAATAGTCTGTTATGATATGGTAAAGATAATACTAATGAGAGACAACTAGCCCTTTCTCCAAATATATTATATCTTATTTTGGGTCAAAATCCTAATACATAGAGTCATGCCTAAGACACCCAGTTTTAACCCAACTTCACACCCTTTGAATCACTCCGATTGGGGCCTACATGTAACTATGTGGGTGCAAGATTGACCTGAACTCTAGGTGATTGTCTGATGAAGAATATTTTTTGTTGAACTCATTTTAGCTCAATATATGCAAATCATGGGGAACAAAAATCATATGGGTGGGCACTATAGAAAGAAATGTAGAATGTACTTTCAATTTACCATGTTTTTCTACTATCCATCTTAAAAAAGAGCCTAAAAGTTGAAGACATGTCTTACTAACAGAGTTGTTGTCCCATAATTTTTTTAAAAGTGCAACATCTTCTTTCCTTCTGGTTTTCAAAACGTAGTTTTAGTAATATGCACTACATGGCTAGGTGATATACATTAAGTAAATTTACCATCTAGTAAGTCAATATATACTTCTATATAAATTAATATATAGTTTCAGAATAAAATATTCACTAATACATAGTATTAGGCTAGATGATACTCAGTTAATTTGTTATTTAGTATCTTTTTACATATCTCTAAGCAAATTGATACATAGTTTCTAGAATATCATATTTACTATAACGTACTATCTAGTTGGGTAATACATACTTGTCGACTTTTTAATAGACACTACAAACCTTTTTGATACATACCCAGTAGTGATCTAATATACACCTTTAGAAAATTGATGCATAATTTTCAAAACATGCTTTTTGTCAAAATACCCAAAACACAATTTCCCCTTCTATGTAGTGTCTACTGATGTATATAATGTTCTAGAATCCATTGGATTTTGATAAGTGTCATGCATACAGAATTTTCAAAACTATTTTGAACACACAGCAGAAGTTAGATTAAAACTACTTTTAATTTATACATGCATAGATCTAATCTTACCCTATAGATCTAGTTCATATGATGAAAAACAAGAAGAAGCATGCATCGAATTTCATAATAAATTTAAGCTGATGATCGCATCACCTACCTATAGCACTGGTTTCCTTCTTCAAATCTGGATCGGAGCATGTTTACAGGTTCTGTTGAAGCCGCATACGCATCTGATCTCTACTGATATCCACATGGGACTGAAGCAGATCGGAAGCACTGAAATCATCGAGGTGCTAGCTCTCTTTTAGATCTCCACTTCGCTGGTTTGGATCTGATCACCTTCTTTGACGGACATAGAAGAAGATCTTAGGATCTTTGTGCAGACTGCCATCGTGCAGCACTGAAGGAATCCAAAGAGATAATGGAGAACTCCTTCTCTTCCCTTTTTCTCTCTTTTTCTAATATCTCCCTCTTCGATTTCTCTCTCTATGTGGCTGACCAGAATGGAGGGGCTTTGGACATGTGGATCTGGGTGGAAACAAGAGAAAGGGGGCGGCAGCACTCATATGGATGAAGCTCTGATGTGCATTCTTTTTCCACGCCTAAGACTCCCTTCCCTTTTATAGATGGTGGCCAAAGAGATAAGATAATGTTTAACTGAATTTGAACTCTTATCTAGTAAGAGTTCAAGTTCAAAAACAAGCCTATCTTATCTTAGAAGATGAGGAGATAGAGACCATCAGGAGGGGGCACCACAAGTTGAATTTGTGCCCCTCTCCCTTTCTCATTCTCCATGTGCGACACCAATCCACATGGGGCGACAAAAGAAAGTGAGAGTCCCAGATAAGTGGGACTCTGGCTCCTATTCAATTGGATTCAGTTCGGGTTCGATCTGAATCCAATTCAAAGTCGATTCGAGCCTAATTTGATCCAGACTCAATCCTAATCTAATTAGGATCCAAATCTGAAACTAAAGCCCAATTAGATTCAATTAAGTCAAGCTCAAATAAATTAAATCTGATTTAATTATTTAAGACTTAATCTCCAACTTAATCTTATCAAATAGAATTGCAACAACTGCAATTAGGTCCTCCTTGCTAACTGTTAGCTGATCTAACATTTGCAACTTTTACAAATTGATCCAAATCATCAATCATATTGATAATTTGAGCAAGATCCAACTGTTTGATCTGATCAAATCTCTTTTGTGTGTGACCCCATAGGTTCTGCTCTGTCTAGTAGTGAGACATACGATGGTCTCTATCATAGTATCATCGAAATACCTTTCAATAGGTTGGAACATTTTCAACTCTCATCCATCAAGGATCATCGATCTAGAATGATCCTAGTAAGCTTTCACAATCTACTAGTAACATCTAGCAGTATGTGGTGGTAATCTAATAGAATAGAATAATTAGAACCCTTAGATATAGTTACCGTATGATTTAGTTCTTCTATTGTGAGTTCCAATAAGATGGAGATTATGAAAATTTGTCAAACCCCAACATCCGTCATATAAAACTTCGATTAGCCTAAGTTCAAATCGTGATACTGATGAAAACTCCTCTCCATCGATCACCTTACTATAGCCACAGCTTAAGGATTCAGCCTCTCAAATCCCATAGGACTACTCTTTATTACTAAGATCGATAGATTCCATCTAGATGCACACCTTACTCCTACAATGAACCTACTGTAGCCAACATACACTACAAAAATTCTAATGGCTAGAAGATTATATTTATGTGTAGTCAAACTACAGCAAACTCACTGTGAGTAGCTAAGACACCGTGGGTCAAAGAACTAGTCATACTACTATAGCATCGAGAAGATTACTAACAAGTGAGTAAACATCCATATGATCTCTTATATGATCATGCTCAGTACCGATGTTCTTTAACAACCACCCGCACTTTCGCTCAATGTCTCTACACTGTAGACTAGAACTCATCTATCTTGAAGAAAGCAATCTGTGTGTCGATCTAACCGGATCAGTCACCATCCCCATGATGATCCATCGATCGAGAGTAATTTAGAAATTAATCATACATGTCTCTAAGTCTAAACTCTTAAGAATATATATCTTTAATTTATTAATTCTTAGGATGGTTCTTGAACACATTGTACAAGAATGGATAAAAAATATTTTTTATTGATAAATCAATAATTTAAGTATAAATATATATCCTAAAATTATTACAATATGTCTGTCATATTGGTTTCTAGGACATATATCTAACAATCTTCCACTTGATCTAAAGCCAATTGGCCACTAACCTAAGTCTCATCTTCTCAAAGTGGGCTTCAGTCTTTTACTAACTCAACTGCTTCATCAGTGAGTCTGTCACATTATCCGCAGAGTCTACTCTTCGCATCTCGATGTACTTTTTTCGAGGTAGTCGCATATGATATGAAATCATCACTCGATGTGCTTGGACTTTTGATGAGATTTGAGCTCCTTAGCAAGTGCATGGCATCGTTGTTGTTGCAGTATAAAGTGATGGCATCCGATATCATTACGCCAAGTTCTATGATGAATGTCTTATATCAGAAAGCTTCCTTTATAGCATCCGAAGCAGCAACATACTCAGCTTTCATCATTGAATTTGCAATGATGGGCAGCTTAGAACTCTTTCAGCTAATTGTACCATCATTGCATATGAACACACGCCCTGATGTAGACCTTCTATCATCAAAATCAAATATAAAGTCTAAATCAATGTATCCTTCGACCTGTAACTCCGATCCTCTCCCAAAGATCAAGAATAAATTTTTAGTTCTGTTATACATGTGTGGTGCTTCCAAGCCTTGAGAGGTCATGAGAGGATCCTTAGTTCTATTGTGCATGTGCAGTGCTCCCAAGCCTTGGGAGGCCATGAGAGGAGTCACAATAAGGACTCTGGGAGGCTAGGATCGGAATTGGGTCCTAGGCTAGGACATGAGGGGTCCTAGTGTGAAGATCTACTTTAGACAGCAGAGGAGCCGACTCGGATCTGGATGGAGTTGACTAGGATCAAGTCGAGCCAGCTTGGGATCCTAAGAGAGCCGGCTCGGATGTAGACCAGAGAGTTGGTTTTGCTAGCATGCAGGTGGCATGACAGTCGAGCCAACTCGAGATCTGACAGAGCCGGCTCAAGTTGTGAACAAAATCATGCATGGATTCTGATTTCGATTAGGATTGATTTTGATCCTAAGAATCTTGAGGCCATGTTTGGAAGGTCTTAAGGGGGCTAACTCAAAGGTTTTGATCGGAATTAAGTCCAAGGGGTGAGAGCATGTGAGACATGGATGAGACATGGTTCGATGAGTGCTTTCATGTATTGGGTTGAGCCATGGGAGTTTTTTGTTCGGGTCTAATGGCTGTGTATATATATACATAGGTTGTATTAGAGTTTTCATAACAGAAGGAGTGGAATACAAGATCTTTTCTCCCTAACTTTCCCTCCTCTCTGGTTCTAATGCCAAACCCTAGCTTTCTTCTTTCTTCTTCTTTGCTGTTTGTTGGAGTAACATCCAGATTCCATGTGAGGTGGTCCTGATCAGGTACAAGGAGTTATACTAGAGGTTATCAATAAGTAGTATCAGAGCTCGATTGCATGGAGGAAAGAAGAAGATGCCAAAGATCAAGTTCAGCCCAATTTCTGCAGCACCCAAGTTTTTGCTTGTTTCCTTTTGTTGCTTCCTTGGATTGTGGTGATCTTTTGATTAGGTGGAGGGTTCTTGACATAAGGAAGGGTTGGAAGAAGGTGGAGGAGATCTGTTTCAGATCTGATTCTATTTTTGGGGTGTGAGGCATGGTATTGCAGAAGAATTAGGACTAGTTGTTTGCTTGAAGGGTGAGATGGCTTCAAGCAGTTTCAAGGTGGAGTTTGAGAAGTTTAATGGCAAGAAGAGCTTCACCTTGTGGCAGCAGCGAATGAAGAATTTGTTGGTGTGGCAGCGGATCTATAAGATCTTGATAAGAGAAAGATCGAAAAAGATCTGTACTAAGGATTGGGAGGAGCTAGAGGAGATTGCCTTCAACATGATCAAGATGTCTCTAGTGGATCAGGTTCTACCAGAGGTCAGCATGGAGACCATGACAAAAGATCTTTGGGAGAAGCTAGAGAAGATGTACATGGATAAAATATGACAAACAAGCTCTAATTCAAGAAGTAGTTGTATAGCTTACGAATGTTTGAGGGAGACGATCTAGTTGGTCACATCCAGAGGTTCAATCAGATGTGTTCTAATTTGTTGAATATGGATGTGAAGATTGAGAAAGAAGATCAGACATTATTGCTGCTGTGCTCACTTCCATCGATGCATGATAGTCTGATCACAATCTTGGTATACGGCAAGGAGTCCTTGGAGTATGAGGAGGTTGTGGGTAACTTGAGATTAAACAAGTAGTGGGAGAAGATCTGCAAAAGAGACTCTACTTTAGAGGCATTCGCTATTCATGAAAGGCGAGGAAGATCTGAGAAGAGAGATAAATCCAAAGATAGATCAGAGAAGGTTCTAAAGTGTTATAGGTGCCACAAGATTGGACACTTCAAGAAGAATTGTCTGCTTCGAAAGAAAGGAGGAGAAGAGAAAGATTCCATCAGTACAGTCACTGAGGGATTAGAGACGGATGATCTCTTGATAGTTTTGGAGGAGCCCATGGGATGCGATGTATTTGAGATAGCTTCGGAGAGGTCCATAGATAGCAGATGATCTGAAGGGGCAACGATGGAGTGTGAGGCACAGTTGGGACACGGGTAGTTACGGGATGCGACAGAGACATGACCGAAGATAGGTGGTTGTGGAGTCATGGCACAGATGTAGTTGGTGTTGGAAATATGTTCCAAAAGTCAATCATCAATTTGTTGACGGTTGAGCAACCTTATATTGTAATTAATTGTTAATA
>KE505016.1:170990-183195 GCA_000441515.1 Elaeis oleifera | reverse complement strand
ATTTTTTTTACTAAGTAGATGCTAGGATCTAGTTAGTAGATCTTAGTATCAATTTATTTTATGTACTTTAAATTATTGTTATTTTTTTTTGTAAGTAGATGCTAGGATCTAAATAGTAGATCTTAGTACCCAATTTATTTTTCACACTTTTAATTCCTATTTTCTGACTTAAAATTGCTTTCTTCGAAACTTATTTTTTTAAAAAATCAAAGATTTCAAATCAAAATCTTGTCTTCTCTGTGGATTCGGCCCGACTCACTACTTTCTACGTATTTTAATTTTTATTAAAGTCGAAATTAGATTGATAATCATGATGTCCTAATGACAACATCGCGATTGTATCAATTTTTGGCACCGTTGCTGGGGACCATATCAACGGCCCTTACTAATTACTTGTTTACATTTACACATGCATCAATATGCAAGTGATAAAGACTATCTATTAAAAAACTACGTGCTACCAATTTATTTCTCAAATAAATCAAACAGAAGTCTTTATTAAAATTGAATACAAATTTTTTATGCTAGCATAAATATGAAAATCAGATTTCGACTAGCTATAGGTATATAATAACAGCCTTTTAAAACTAATCCAAAGCCTAATGGTTGTCGAAGAGAGTAGGTTCCAACGGCTTCAGCGGCAATCTTTATTCCATTACCGATCTGAAGGATCATTTCACCATGCCTCAACCCTCTATTGTCTATTAGATCCTATATAGAAGTATATATATGAGTACTTGAATCAGAGTCTAATGCCCAACTAGACGTAGAGAAATTATTATGTTAGATTCAACAACGAGCATATCTTCTGAAGGTTTGTCGCCTTTCTTGATCTTCAGGCTCTCCAGGTATAATGGATAATTTCTCTTCCAATGGCCATCTTTCTGACAGTGAAAATATTTTTCATTATCTACAACCTTCTTCAAAATGTCCTTCTTCGGTCTCTTCTCCTTCTTCTGCTTCTTTGCAGGCTTGTTCTTCTTCTTTTAAGAAGACTTTCTTTTAGAGAAAGATGCTTGCTCCACAGCAAGAACAGAGCTCCTTAAACTCTTCAAGGTCCTTTCTACAGTAACCAACATATTGACTAATTCAAGCAAGGTGCAGTCTAACTTGTTCATATGATAATTTATTATAAATTGACCATATAAACTAATAAGAGATTATAGGAACAGATCAACCTGCAATTCCTTCTGCATCATAAGGCCGAGCTTCTCAAGCTCCTCTAGGTCCTTGATTATAGTCAAATAGTGATCATGGACCAACTGTCCCTCACACATTTTGAAGTTGAAGAGTCTCTTTGATACTTCAAAACGTGCAGTATGGCTCTGCTCACCATACAACTCTTGTAGGTGAGTGATCATAGCTCTGGCTATTGGTATATGCTCATGCTGGCTTTACAACTCATTTGTCATCGAAGTCAGTATGTAGTACTTGATCTGATTGTCATCATCTGTCTACTTTTCTTATGCTATCTCTATTCAGCACTAAGATAGGTTGGCAAAGTAGAGAGGTCCTAATCGAGTACATATCCTACCTTTTCAAATAAGACTATCTTGAGGTTTTTGAGCCAGTCTTTGAAATTGGTTCCAATCAGACGGTTGGACTCTAGGATGTGGGCTAAAGGGTTTGGAGCTGACATGATTAAACTACAAGAGTAGAGATTCTAGTTAGATATTTATACTTAATTTTATATTTATTCTAAAACTTTTAGAAATAGATAAACTCCCACTATTTTTTGGATCTCTCACACTCTCCGGATGAAGAAATGAAATCCCTAATGCAATATGGATTTCTAGTGGATCTGTGGTCCCATCGATGTACATGCATCTCACTTGATAGATATTGGTAACATGCATATCAATGAGTGGACAACTCTTGTCCAATACTTCTCAAGCATATTGCAACAATTCGATCTCTAAGTCGTATAGACTTACCTGACAAATATTGACTATACTCCTTAGTTAAGTCAGATCCACCCTTCAATGCAAGAGTGAAGCCAATATTGAGTTCCTCACCTGACAGATATTAGGCCAACCCCATCATCACCTTACAGCAACTCTTTGCTAATAGAGTGGTTGCATATTTTCGATACAACTGAACTACTATGACCAATCGAGAACAATCAACACCAGTAGCACATCCACACATCTATAATGGTGGAAGATCGCTAGACTTAATATATGCAAGAAGATTTTAATTTAGGTCTCATCTAATTAATCATCACAATGACTAGTCTAATTGGCATGGCTAAACCAAACCACCAAGCAACCTTATTCAAAACTCAATCAACCAAATTGGCCAGATAATTAATAAAGATCGGTGAGAGGTATCCTCTTGATAGAATCAAGGGTCCTAATTAAGTAACCATCTTTCAAGCACTTGTCTTAAATATCAATTGGTCAATTGATTTCAAATAGGTTAGCTTAAGTAATTCAGGCTCAAGCCACTGAGCCGAATCAAATCTTTTAGGTCAATCAATTTAACACATGGATGTCAATCGACTCAACCAACTACAACTATTAGTTCGATCCTGAGCACTCTTGACCTAATTCTAATAAACTCTTAACTCCGTTTGATCAGCCTTTCAATTTGATTGGGTTTCATTATGTTCAAATTAAAATTTTAAGTGTAATTTAATTATTAGACCTAATCTAATTTATCGATATCCAATTTATCATGCATAAACTTAAATTTTATATCTTAATTCTATATTTTAGATCTAAATTAATTACATGATTTAACATATTATGATCTCAAAACTAATTTTTAGATCTAAATATATTATTCATATATCTCATACATGATTAAAGATCAGATCTAAAATCGTTCAATATCAAATAGAACAATCATTGCAACATAAGGGGTAAACCTTATGCCAGGATAATCTTATAGCATATCGATGTTGAACTAATGAATATATTTTAAATCTAAATTAATATTTATATATCTCATATATGAATAAAATCATATTTAAATATGAAAATATTTTTCATAATGCATTAATTTTAGATCTAATCATATCAATCCAAATATAATCATATAAATTCAAATCTAATCATATGAATTCAGATCTGATTAAAAATCAGATCTCATCTGATGGCAAGTCATATTTCATCTTATCTTTCAAGCATATGAACCTAGCTCTAATATCACTGTTGAATTTCAATACATGTCATGCATGCAAAATTTTCAAAATTATTTTGAACACATAGTGGAAGTTAGATTAAAACTATACTTTTAATCTACGCATGCATAGATCTAATCTTGTACCTACAAATTTAGTTCATATGATAAAAAATAAGAAAAATCATGCATCTAATTTATAATAAATTTAATCTGGTGATCGCATCACCTATCTGTAGCACTGGTTTCTTCCTCAGATCGAGAACTGAGGATGTCTGCAGATTCTGTTGAAATCGCACATACGTCCGACCTCTACGGATATCCATACAGGATTGAAGTAGATTGAAAGCACTAGAAATCATCAAGATGTTAGGTCTCTTTCATATCTCCAATTCATTGGTTTGGATCTGATCTCCTTCTTCGACGATCGTAGAAGAGGATCTGAGGATCTATGTGCGGACTACCATCGTGCAGCATTGGAGGAATACAAAGAGATAATGGAGAACTTCTTCTCCTTCCCTTTTTCTATCCTTTCTAATCTCTCCCTCTCTATTTTTTCTCTCTATGTGGCCGACCAGAAGAGGGGCTTTGGACGTGTGGATCTCGATGGAAACAAGAGAAAGTGGGCGACAGCACTCAGATGGATGAATTTCTGATGTTCATTCTTTTGATGCCTAAGACTCCCCTTTTATAGATGGCGGCCAAGGGGATAAGATAATATTCAACTAAATTTGAACTCTTATCTGATAAGAGTTCTGGTTCAAAAACAAGCCTATCTTATCCCAAAAGATGAGGAGATAGAGACCATCAGGAGGGGTGCCACAAGTTGAATCTGCACCCCTCTCCCTTTCTCATTCTCCATGTACGACACCAATCTGATATTGGCATTCACATGGGGCAACAAGAGAGAGAGAGAGAGAGTCCTAGATAAGTGGGACTCTAGCTTCTGTTCAATTGGGTTCAGTTCAAAGTTTGATTCGAATCTAATTCAAATCGATTCAAGCCCAATTTGATCCTGACTCAATCCTAATCTAATTAGGATCCAAATCTAAAACCAAAATCTAATTAGACTCAATTAAGTCCATCCCAAATAATTAAATCTGATTTAGTTATTTAGAACTTGATCTTATCAAATTGGATTGCAACAATTGCAATTATGTCCTCCTTGCTAATTGTTAGCTGATTTAATATTTGTAACTTTTACAAATTATTATCAATCATATTGATAATTTGAATAAGATCTGATCATTTGATCTGATCAAATCTCTTTTATATGTGACCCCATAGGTTCTGTTCTGTCTGATAGTGAGACATATCATGATCTCCATTATAGTATCATCGAAACACTTTTCAATGGGATAAATATTTTCAACTCTTGCCCATCGAGGATCATCGATCCAGAATGATCCTAGTAAGCTCTTACAATCTACTAGTAATGCCTAGCAGCATGTGGTGGCAACATAGTAGAATAGAATAATTTGATCTCTTAGGTGTAGTTATCATGTGATTCAGTTCTTCTATCGTAAGTTCCAACAAGATGGAGGTTATCAAAACTCGTCAAACCCCAACATCAGTCATATGAAAAATTCAATTAGCTCAAGTTCAAATCATGATACTGATGAAACTTCTTTCCAACAATCACCTTACTGTGGCTATAGACTTTAGGACTCAGCCTCTCAAACTTCATAGGACTATTTCTTATCTACTAAGGTCGATAGATCCCATCTATGTGAGTACCCTACTCCTATAATGAATCTAATATAGCCAACATACACTATAAGGATCCAAATGGCTAGGAGACCATGTTTATGTGTAATCTCATTGTGAGCAGTAGAGGTACTATAGGTCAAAGAACTAGTTATACCACTATAGCATCGAAAAGATTACTGACGAGTGAGTAGACATCCATATAATCTCTCGTATAGTCACGCTCAGTATCGATGTTCTCTAACAACCATCCGCACTTTTGCTCAGTATTTCTATATTGTAGACTAGAGACTTATCTATCCTGAAGGAAGTGATACATGCACTGATCTAATCAGATCAGTCACCATCTTTATGATTTTCATCGATTGGAAGCAATTTAGAAATTAATCGTACATGTCTCTAAGTCACAACTCTTGAGAATATGCATGTTTAATTTATTAATTTCTAAGAAGATTCATGGACAAATTAAATAACAATGGATAGAAAATATCTATTTTATTGATAAATCAATAATTTAAGTACAAATATATATCCTAAAATTATTACAATGTGTCTGTCATATTGACTTTTAGGGCATACATCTAATAGAATCTACATATCAATTTGCTTGAAAATGTATACTGGATTACTAAATGACTAATTGGCTAAGTACATCTCATCTAGTCATGTGCTATGTATTAATGAAGACTATATTCTAAGAACTATGTGTCGGTTTATCTACAGGTGTGATTGACTTGTCGAACAGTTAATTTGCTTAGTATGTCTTATCTAGTCATATAGTATATATCGATAAAATGCGAACTCTAAAAATAAGGTGGAAAGAGGATGTTACGCTTTTTTAGTCATGAGATTAATGACTTCATTAGTAAGAAGAGCCTTTGACTCTTTGATTCCTTCTTTAATATAGGCACTAGGTAAAATATGAAAAAATTGGAAGCCTGTGTTGTAATGGCCTAAAATAAGGGAAGCTTGCTTTCCTCCCCTATTTCTTCCTTTCTTTCCCTATCATCATGCCATCCATGGTAGCCAACAATAGAGGAGATCAAAGGCTTGCCTATCTTCCCAAATTGGTTGGACCTATCTAAAATTCAGCCCTCTATTTCTTTCTTGCTCAACTCCCCTTCCTTGTTTGTCATTGCCAATCGAGGAGAGAAAGAATCGTGCCACCTTTCCCTTTCTTTCTCCTCGTTCCCTTAATCCCATGAGCAATGGACCCACCGACCACCAAACTTCCTTCATGAACCCTCATTTTTGGCTATACAAGAGTCCTTTTTCTGCTCTTCTCTAGCATCTCTCTTAGAAATCCCTTGATTTGAGCCACAATTTTATAGATTTTCTTAGGAGTTTTCTTGGATTTCCCATTGACCCAGCCTTGGGATCATGCCAAAGTTGTGGTGAGGCTTGAATCTTTCTTCTTCCTTTAGAAGTACCTATCTCTAATCAACCATCAAAAGCTTGAGTAAGCCTCAATTAATTGTTGGATCTTAGGGAACAGGCGCTCTCTCTATTTCTAGATTGTTTCCTTATTTTATCATCCACCACTGGCTGCCAATTGTGGCTCAATTTGCCAACGATCATTACCACCACCATGGGTCTCCATCAGAGATCACCACCATGTGGAGTGGTCAACATTAGAGTTCTTTTTCCTCTCATTTGAGAAAAGATTCCTCTATTATCTTGAGAAAGAAAGAGAGAGTTCTCTCTCTTTCTATCTCCTATGTCTACCATTCTATCTCTTCTCTTTCTCTCTCTCTTTCTTGTCTCTTCAACTTTATTTTCTCTCCCTCCCAACTCTCTCTTGCATCATCTGGTACTTGGATGATCGACATAGGGCTGACCACCATCTTTCTCATTCTCTTTATCTCTATCTGTTTTCCTTTAGCTTTCTCTTTACCTCTCTATCTTCTTTTTTCTCTCTAACTAGATTCATTATTTTTGTAGATCAAGACAAGTGCAGAGCACTAGATCTTGGAGGTGTATCTAATTATAGGGACTGATTCCACCATGAAGGTAATTATTACTCAAATTTTTTATCACTGTTCTTAGATTAGGGAATAGATGGCATTAAGAGGACTAGGTTAGGTTTGGGCTGGCCACTCAGGATCATAATAAAAAAAGCTAGGAGAGAGTGAGAACAATTGAATACAATGATTGAAAGTTTTATCTTTTATCTAGATATATTGATCATTTTGAATATATGTACACTTTATATTGCCTAACATATCTTAAATTATAAATCAAAAATTTTAAATTATGATCTTCGAGTTTTTTTGCATATTAATATATTTCATTAAATAATAATAGAAGTGACTTATTAGGCTTTTAGCTCATTTTTATTTCTTTGCCCTTTTCAGATGCTAATATTTAATATGGATGGGATCATGGGCAGTGAATGAAAGGATTAAGACTTAGAAATGTTTCTTTTTAAAATAAATGTCATGTAACTAACATGAATCGAGTTTGAAAATAATGTTGGACTAGTTTATCAAATTGAATGTTTTGAGTATCCTAGTTTACTTTCATCGATACTACATGAATTTTTTCTCAGGTCATTCATGTTCTATTGGTAAAATCCTACAGGATATGCGGTCATCTATCACGTGCTTGCTTCTATTGGTGGGACAGGACATGATAGATTTTATGGTATCAAATCTTACACTTTAAATCATTAGGGTGTAGACTAGGTAATGAGAGTAGGTAAAGTGCTTGGATATGAAGGGACACCTTAAATAATATTTTTGGGCAAAAAGAAAAAGTCTTAATATGTACTAAAAATTATAATTAATTAATAACTTCGAATATAATTTTTTATGGATGTAGGTTGAGATGGCCACAATCAAGACCAACTAGAAAATGGGTGACCTTATCGAGGATCCTGAGCAGCTAACACTTGTTGCACTATGGGTGCGATCGGAGTAGGACATGCACCTCATGCCTCTTTTACCTCAAGGATAATTAATGGCCCATCAACAAAGAGATGAGGAGGCAGAATATTAACTCCACCTACCATCAAGATGACACCCCGATCAGTGCTAACAATAGTTAGAAAGTTGGTGGATGTTTGGGAAACCAAGGTGAAATGGCCAACATTGTTTGAGCCCTGACCGATCTTGTATAACAGATACAGCCAAGAACTAGGTGGGGCAATCATAGAGAAAAGCATCTCAAAGTTCAAGAAAATGGCACCACCAATCTTTTGAGGGATCTCTTGAACTTTCAAAGGCATTGAAATGGCTAAAAGAGATGAGCAAAACCTTCACTGACATTGACTATACAGATCAAGAGAAGGCTAACTTTGCAGCTTACCAACTATGAGACAAAGCTTAAGAGTTGTGGGAAGCTATGAAAAGGCAGCATGAAAATGATTCAGAGTCAGTCACCTTGGATATATTTTATCAAGGGTTTCTAGTCACATATTACCCCAAAAGCCTCCAATATTAGAAGAAGGAATTTATAAAGTTGACCCAAGGACACATGATGGTTGCCTAATATGAGGCCAAATATATAGAATTGTCTCATTTTGCTCCTGATATGATAAATACTGATGCTCGTAAAGCATGAGTATTTGAGAAAAATTAAGATCAGAGATTACAACTAGTGTACAACCGAAGGAGTTGACTACTTATAAGGAAATGGTCAACAAGACAAAAGTGGTGGAGCACGATGTAGAAAATATGGAGCCAACAAGAGACTGGAACATGAGAAAAGACCCAAGGCTAGAGGGCGGCAAGCAAATGACCATACCAAGAGACAAGCACCATTAAAAAGAGATGATAGGATCCAACTAAAGAAAAAGCATCAATGCATTAGGTGCAGAGGTAATTCTATGCCAAAAGGATTGCTGTTGGTTCTCTAGGTGATGCTTTGAATGTGGCCACGGGGGCCATAAAGTTATGGACTGTCCTCAATGTAGAGGTGGATGGTATGGATAGACAACCTGAACTACTTCAAAGCCACCGTCCTCTCAAGCTCCTTCAACTGGTTAGACTCCTTTGACCTAGACAGGATGCTTTCTCAAAGCAAGATCGTAGGAGAAAGTAGAGATCTAGGATCTAGGCCCGCATCTATACTCTAACTAAACAAGACACATAGTTATCCAATACAGTTGTGACAAGTAACCTCATCTCATTTATTGATGTTTATCTCATATATGAAATATCTTCATAGATTGATGCATTTTAAATAGATTAATAATAGTTATCCTCCCTTTAATTGTGATAGGTATCCTTAGAACATATACTATGTCTGTTTATACTCTGTTTGACCCCGGGGCTACCCGCTCTTTTGCTTTTTCTAAATTTGTCAGAAATATGGCATTGTCCCTATGCCTCTAGAATTTGAGATAAGTATTTCTACCCTAAATGGAGGTGTCAATGTAATTAGCATGGTCTGCAAGTCTCATATAGTGAGCATAGGAGGCATGATCTCTTGATAGCCCTAATGGTCTTAGGTATGAAGGACTTGATGTAATTCTAGGAATGGATTAGCTAGCAAACCATCATGCCTCAGTGGACTACTTTGAGAAGATGATGACTTTTCAAATTTCTGGACAAGCAGAGTTCAACTTTTCTTGTAGCAAAGTAGATGCTTCTCTTTAGGTTATATCTTTCATGCAACCTTCTCGAATGCTAAGGGATATGGAACGCATCTAGCTACTATGATCGATACTCAATCGAAAGAGCTCAAATTGGAGGATATTCCCATTATAAGGGTGTTTCCTAATGTTTCCTAGATGATCTCCCCAAATTACCTCTAAATAGAGAAGTGGAGTTCTCCATTGATCTGGTACCTAGTGTTGGACATATCTCTAAGGTTTCTTCCCAAATGGATCTAGCTGAATTGAAAGAACTAAAAGAATAACTCCAAGAGTTATTACACAAGGGCTTCATTAGGCTCAGTGTCTCACCATGAGGTGCCCCTATGCTTTTGTTAAGATGAAGAATGGTAGTATGTGCTTATGTATAGACTATAGAGAGCTAAACAAAGTGACAATCTGGAATCAATACCCTCTATCAAGGATTAATGATCTTTAATCTAGATCTAAACAAAGTGCTCAAGTCTTCTCCAAGGTCGACCTTCAATCTGGATATCACCAATTATGGTTCAAGGCTCATAATGTGAGAAAGACCACCTTTTTGAACTAAATATGGGCATTATGAATTCCTAGTGATGCCATTTGGACTCATGAATGCCCCAGCAAGATTCATGGATTTAACTAATCCCTTTTTAGACCACTATGTATTAGTGTTCATTGATGATATCCTAGTGTACTCCAAGAGCCATGAAGAGCATGAAAGGTACCTGAGGATAATCTTGTAGACTATAAGGAGCAAAAGCTATATGCAAAGTTAAAGAAATGGAGTTTTGGTTGGAGAGCATCTCCTTCCTTGGTCATATAATCTCTAAGGAGGTTGTTTCAGTTGATCTAAAGAAGGTGGAGGCAATTATAAATTAGGGCCGGTCGAACAATGTGGCCGAGCTTTGTAGCTTTCATAAGCTAGCTGGATATTATAAAATTTTTTTTGAAGGTTTCTCCCATATTACAATGCCTCTGACTCGACTAACTCAAAAGGGAGCCAAATGTGATTGGACTGAGATCTTCCATGATTTGAAGAACTGCTTGATGACATCTCCTATTCTCACTTTGCCTTCTAGATTGGTAGATTCACCATTTATAGTGATGCTTCCAAGAAGGGCTTGGATTGTACATTGATGCAAAATGAGAAGGTTGTGGCTTATGCCTCAAGATAGCTAAAAATATATAAGTGCAATTATCCGATCCATAAGTTGGAGTTAGCAATAGTAATCTTTGCTGTGAAAAGTTGGAGGCACTACTCATATATGGAACCATGTCAGGTATTCACTGATCATAAGAGCCTCAAGTATATTTGTCATGCTCTGAATCCAACACCTGATTCGACCATGCGACACGGCCACACAACTCCTAAAGCCATGCCCTAGAGATTATATAAGGTCTTAAGATTCGATACAATCTTAATATCTATAAATTATAATGATCTAATTCATAATAACTAGCAAAATTTGCATCATTATAAATTTAATTCTTCAATCATCCGATCGGATATCAATGATGCTCTATCTATTTATCCGTTTCTCCATGAATCCAAATCATAGTCAATCATGAACATCCTATAACTTAAAAAAGAAAAAAAAAAGGAGGTTATGAGCTTTATAGTCCAGTAAGAATTTCATCACACATACACCAATATAATAATATAATTTAAAAAATGAATGATCAATTAACAAAGAGAAGTCATAAGTCATAAAATCTTATGTCAGATGAGCATTATAACTCAAAAATTATATAAATATATATCACAAATCATATATTATCATAAATCCATTATAGATATTATAGGTATGTTCATACAATTTATCATTTATGTTTCATTAATATTTTTTCAAATCAATTTATTACTTTTAGTTTGGACTAATCATGGTTATGTTTTGGTCCAAAACTAGCAAGCCATAAACCATGCTTTAGCTTATGGTGGCAATCCATAATAACTGCACTTCAGTCCGAAGTAGCAAACTATAAAACTGTACTTCGATTCATAGTGGCCAACCAGAATATCCACACTTCGATCCATGATGGCAAATTAAGATATCAACACTTTGATCCATAATTGCAAATCAAGGTGTAATGATTCGCCTATAACTAGCAATCTAGAATGTCATGATTCGGCTCATGATCAGCAATCCATATCATGGCTCATTCAAATCCTCTTACATATTCAACATTTCTTTCAATAATTTGTATTACATTCTTGTTCAATTTTAAACATCAGATATATTGTTTCCAACAATCAAAAAATTAAGTCAACATGGGATACATATATAATATAGAATCATATATCCAAATAAACTAAATTATTATGCATGATACAAAACATACATATGCATGATGATGTAAAGAGATGCTTATCTCTACTAGTCTCAGACTCAAATATAGCTATTGGTCAACTCTTCAATCTACAAACTTGAGATCAAGGTATTTCCACTTGATACCTTGCACAAATAATTGCACCTATACATAATCAAGATCAAACAAAAAATCATAGATGATTATGGATAATAGAAATCATGGTAAACAATCTTAATAATATAGGTCCAAGACTCCTCGCAGGATTAACTAGTCAATCTGAACATATCTAAATATCTGGACCCTCTATTGGTCTGTAAGATTTCTAGAGAGAAATCTATGAAGAAAGAAAAATTCTAAATAGAGAAAGTAGAGAAAAAACTCATACAGAGAGAAAGTGGAGAGAGAAGATAGGGAGAGAGAAGAGAGGGAACTCTCTCTTTCTTTTCTTTTCTTTTCTTTTCTTCTTTCTTTTTTCTTTTCTTTTTATTT
>KE505016.1:143162-165833 GCA_000441515.1 Elaeis oleifera | reverse complement strand
AAAAAATTATTGGATTAAATAACATTGGTATCACTCCCTCTATATTTATTGAAAATATTTTATTGGTAGATGGTCTCAAGATTAATTTTTTAAGTATTAATCAACTTTGTGACAAGAATTTTAAAGTTACTTTTGAATTCTTTATATGCATTATAACTAGTCCCAACAATGATGGCATGAGATTCATTAGAAATAGGCATGGTAATATTTACATGGTAGATTTGAATGATCTTTCCATACTAAACTTGTAATGTCTAGTAGCCATGAATATCAAAATTAATGAGATAAGTTGGTTATGGCACCGTAGGCTTACACACATAAGCATGCATTCTCTTTCTAAGCTCATCAAAAAGAATTTGGTTATTAGTTTACCTAAACTAAATTTTGAAAAGGATAAAATTTATGATGCATGTCAACTAGGCAAACAAACTAGAGTTTCATTCAAATCTAAAAATATTATTTCAACTTCTAGATCATTGAATTATTGTATATGGATTTGTTTGGATCCACTAGAACTACAAGCTTAGGTGAAAAAGATATGATTTTATTATTATCAATGATTTTTCTCGATTTACATGGATTTTATTTTTGACGCATAAGGATGAATCTTTTTCGACTTTTATCAAGTTTTATCGAAAAGTTTCAAATAAAAAAGATCTTTCAATTCTTAAAATTTGTAGTGATCATAGCACCAAGTTTGAAAATCAAGATTTTAAAAAATTTGTGATGAAGAAGGTATTGATCATAACTTTTCTGCACCTAAGACATCCCAACAAAATAGAGTAGTAGAAAGAAAGAACAGAACTCTTAAAGAAATAGCACATACTATGCTATGTGAAAGTAATCTTTCAAAGTATTTTAGATGGAGGTAATTAACATAGCATGTTATATTTTAAACCATGCTTTAATTAGATCAATTTTAAAGAAAATACTTTATGAACTTTGGAAAGGAAGAAAATCCAGCATTGCATATTTTCATATTTTTGGTTGTCGGTGTTTTATTTTAAATAATGATAAAGATAAGTTAGAAAAATCAGATACTAAATTTGATGAAGCTATTTTTCTTGGTTATTCTACTTCTAGTAAAGCATTTAGAGTTTTTAATAAAAGAATCTTAGTTGTAGAAGAATCGATGTATGTTATTTTTTATGAGACTAATGATCTTCCATCAAGAAAGAAAGAACTTGTTAATAATGCAGATCAAATAGAAGGAGTAAAGAAACTCACCCTAAAAGACTCCATCATAAATCATAAGAAAGAGCATGAAGATGATCATGATGATCAGGGTGAAAAGCAATAAGATCAACAAGAGAAAGCTCAAGGTACATATGATCTTCCAAGAGAATGGAGATATATCCGCAACTATCCCAAAAAACTTATAATTGATGATCCTACTATGGGGTAAGAACTAGATCCTCTCTTAGAGATGTTAATAGTTACTTTTCTTTGTCTCTCATTTTGAACCAAAACCATTGATGAAGTCGTAAAAGACGATAATTGGTTTAATGCAATATAAGAAGAACTTAATCAATTTGAAAGAACAATATATGGATCTTAGTAGGTAGACCTAAAGATTATCCCATAATTGGAACTACGTGGGTGTTTAGAAATAAATTGAATAAAATAAAATACCATTAAAAATAAAGCAAGATTAGTAGCTAAAGGGTATAATCAACAAGAAATTGATTTTGATAAGATTTTTGCACCTGTAGTTAGACTAAAAGCTATATGACTCTTACTTGCCTATGCTTGTTTCATGAACTTTAAATTATTTTAAATAGATATCAAAAGTACTTTTCTAAATGATTTTATTATTGAAGAGGTATATGTAGAGCAGCCCCTCGATTTTAAAAACTATGCTTTCTCAAATCATGTTTTCAAATTAAATAAGACTTTATATAGTTTGAAATAAGTACCTAGAACATGATATGAAAGATTTAGTAAATTTTACTAGAAATAATTTTTTTAAGAGAAAAAGTAGATACTACTCTTTTCATAAAAGAAACTTGATGATATTCTTGTTATACAAATATATGTTGATGATATCATATTTGAATCTACTAATAAATTTTATGTCAAGATTTTGCCATGCTCATACAGGGAGAGTTCGAGATGAACATGATGAAGAACTTATATTTTTTCAGACTTCAAATTAAACAAACAAAGAAGGGATAACCATTTGCCAAAGCAAGTATACAAGAGAGCTATTAAAAGATTTGGGATGGAGACCTCTAAGAGCATTGGCACACCCACGAGCCCTTCATGCAAACTAGATAAGGATGAGAATGATAAAAGTGTTGATTTAAAGCTTTATAGAGGTATGATAGGATCTTTACTATATCTTACTGCTAGTATGCCTGATATCACGTTTAGTATTTGTATGTGTATAAGATTTCAATATGATCCTAAAGAATCACACCTAAATACTGTTAAAAGAATCTTAAAATATTTAAAAGATACTCAAACTTTAGGCTTATGATTTTCAAACCATCATTTATAGACTTAATAGGATATTCAGATGCAGACTTTGTTGAATGTAAATTAGACAAAAAAGTACAAGTAAAACTTGTCAATTTTTGGACTAAACTTAATCTTATGGTTTAGCAAAAGTAAATTCTATGGCATTGTTTATAGCTGAGACTGAATACATTGCAGCTGAAAGTTGTTGTGCTCAAATCTTATGGATTAAGCAATAACTCGAAGACTTTAGCATGAAACTTAATAACATTTTTATAAGATATGATAATACTAGTATAATTAATCTAATTAAAATTTATACAACATTCAAGATCCAAACACACAAAAATTAGACACCATTTTATTAGAGAACATGTTCAAATAATGATGTAATGCTTGAATTTGTTTGTTCTGAAAATAATTAGCTGATATTTTATAAATCATTAAGTGAAGATAGATTTATGAAATTAGAAGAGAACTAAAATTTTAGATCCTTATGGTTAGTATTATTCTTTGATCTCATTAGATTTTCTTCAATTTTTTAGATATATTGATGTAATCACTTCTTATAATCATTTTTGAAATCAATAAAATATGGTTTTTTTTAAATTGAGGATGCTTAATGGTTGTTAGTTGTTTGATATTTATATTTATTTGCTTGATGCATTATAGCTCTATTTATAAATCTAAGGAGGAGAAAAATGTAAAGCTCATTCTCTTAAAATCAACTAATTATACATAATTTGGAAGAAAAAGATGGAGGATCAAAAAAATAATTTTTTAATATTATTATAAAAATAAAAGAGAATATATTATTGAAAATATTAAAAGAGAAATCTTCTTTGTAGCTAAATAGAAGAAATTATTTTGAAAGTTAATAAAATAAAAATTATTGATGATCATTTATCTTGATCTATTTGTATACTCTTATTCTTCTATTCATTTGATATATTTTGAAAATTATTATTATACTTAAAAAATTATTGATGAATATTTATACTTTGATTAGAGTGATCATGATTTTTTATTGGACTTATTCATTCATACTTTGCATGATTTGATTCTATCATCGTTTTTGATAATGTATTAGTATCAAGTCGAATTTGAAACATATTTTATATTCCATTATGATTGATCATTTTTTAATAATTTAAAATTTTCTCTTCTTAAATCTTCAAGTGGTATCAAAAAAAAATTTCAAGCAAGTAATTATTTGAGTTGATTCTCAAAATAATTGGTATGAGGATGATTATTTCACAATCGATATCAAGAAGATTTTTTTAAGAAATTTCATACTTTGTATCAAATAACTCATTCTTGCCTTGCATTATATTACTTTATCTTGAAAAAAATATTTTAGTCTCAAATATATTTTACATTGATACATTCTTGATATGATACTATTTGAGATAAATTCGAAAAATTCATAACTTTTCTGAATTTAATAGAATGATACCTCTTAAAGAAAAGGAAGAGATGTCTTTTGAAAAGGTTAAACATATCTTATGCCTGCTTTTAATACTCTAAAATTTTGAGGTTTGAATAAGCTCTATCTTTCTTAAATTTTTTTTTCTGAATTTGAGAAGTATTTTTGAATCTATACTTTTGAAGAAAGAGAGAAGTCTTTTTCTAAATTTAAAAGTTAAACTCAAGTTTAATTTGTAAAGGAGAGAACTCAAATCAAATTCTAAAAATTGAATATCTTAATTTTTGAGTCTTTATTTGATTTTGATGATTCATTTTTTTAAAAATACTTGAGCTTTTTGATGCTACCAAAAAGAGGGACAAGATGTGTGATAAGTATGTGCTTGAGATGCTCCTAAATTGATTACTATACTCATATTATTGCTCCTAAATTGATTGATATACTCATATGTTTACTTGCTTGAATGATCATATCAAATGAGTATATGTACTTGTATGAAAATTGGTATCAAATACCTAAAATCTGAATTTAGGATAAATTGAAACATTCATAAAGTATATATTCACATGTATTTATTTGATCTCTTCATGATTCATTTTGGCAAAAAAAAAATTGAAATGCGCTATGGGTATGGTTATGTGATCCTTATTGCATATTTATAGATGTGGATATGGATGCTATATTTTGTAGTATGGATGTTGACTACTTTTGTCAGTATTAATATATTTGGCTGATATATTTTTATTTATGTATAATCTTTTTATAGTATTTGGATGTATTCTTGCTAAACTTATGTATCTCTAAACTAATGTGAACTCAATGTTGGTTAAAATTTATGAAATGTTAACTAAAAGTCTTACTTTATGGTAAATGCAAAATGTGACTATTGTTGGTACTATATCTTATATAATACGTTTTGGTGCCTTTTGCTATGGATTTTTTTGTTAACTATGCAGCATGCTCTATAATCTTAAAATAGACAGGAGAGTAGATTTTAACCAAGAATGTAAATTCTTTTACCTATATTGATGATGTCAAAAAGGAGAGTGTTTGGATGCAACATGGTATAAGCAAAAGTGAAAAATGCTGAACTGTCTTGGCAAAAGTGAGCCAAAGTAAAAAAATACTAAATTTTCAAACTTGCATACATGCAGCCAAAGTGATCTAAAGTGATGATGTTGAATTTTCTACGAAAACTACTAAATTTCTATGAAACATATAGAATGCTGAATTTTCTATGAAAATACTAAATGGTGGCTATTATATGCTGAAATTCTCTAAACCATATGCATGAAACATAACCAGAAGTGAATGCCTTTATAAGATGTATTGAAGTAATCACTTATGCATATTTTCTTGAAATCCTTCATTTTAAATGGCATCTTCCTTTTTCAATGTTAAATTTACTTCATCTTGCTTATACTCAAATATTTTATCATCATCAAAAAGGAGGAGATTGTTACCCCAAGAATTGATTTTGATGAGCACAAAATATTTGAGAGGGGTACTAATGATTTGTATCTTTAGAGATATTTTAAAAATTAATTTCAAGAGATGCATGAAATTTTTGATTTATAAAAATATTTGGACATGGCCAAAGTAGCAAATTCATCGAGTTGGAGATGTAATTGAAGTTTTTCAGAAGCATCAAGATCATTCAAGTTGATATCAAATCATTTGGAGATAATTTCAAAGTTTTGGAAAACCTAAAATTAAAGAAAAGCAAGCTTGGGTAAACAAGGGTGACCCCTAGGTCGACCCCTTCTAAATGGCATGCTGGCATATAAGATTTTTGGAGTGGCACGCAAAAAGGAACGACCCCTAGGATATCTCATGTGAAAAGGGACGACCTCTAAGTCATCCCTGCTGTTCCACAGGCCAAAATAGAGTGTAGAAACTTTCTGGGTGAAAAGGGGCAACCCTTTTCCAAGGGTCGACATAAGGGGCGCCTCCTGCGATGGAAAAATCACTAACAGCTAGTTTTAGTCCGATTTTGGTGCATTAAATACTTTCTAAATCTTCTCTAATAGTTCTAAATGGCTAGTAAATTCTTTTCAGTATTGATTGAGGATATAAAGACATTCAAAAGAAGAAAAACTCAAGACTTATCAAGAGAGAAAAGCATTCAAATGAATTTTCAGCTTTAAGTCAAAAAGAAGTTTTCAATTCAAGTTCAACCACTCCTCTAAGGCTCATTCAACTCTCTAATCATTCAGAGGGTGTCCATTGAAGCTTCTTCTTAATTGTGTAAAATGCCTTCATTGATTTATTATGCTCATTAAGGAGCTTCATGTACTTAATATTGTAAAATCATTCTCTTTTTCTTGTTCTTGTTTGTTCAAGTTTTGATAGGGTTCCAAAACTTGAGAAAGGTTAATCCAAACTTTGAATCAAAATTTGTAGGGTTGACTTATATCTGAAAAGTAAGTTTCTAGCTTGGGTAAGCTAGGGTCGGAGGCATCCGATATGGTATTCATTTAAATATATTTAGTGAATTTAAATTCTCAAGTAGGAGCTTGAGGAATGGATGTAGGTGTAAGGTTGGCATCAAACCATTATAAATCCTCTTGTTTGTGTTGCTTGCTCTTTCTATATTTACTCTATTGTGTTGTCTCTTTTCTTTCAATTAAGCTCTTACACATTATTTACTTCACCCACTTCACTTCACTTAAAATATCAAAAGCACTCTTGTAATTTATTTTCACTTAATTTTTTAAAAATTCAACTCACCTCTCCTCTTGGGCAACAATCTATTATCACAAATTCATCATAGATATCACATGTATATCCATATGACTTATCATTTATCTTTCATAAATATTTTCCAAATCTATCATCATCTTTCAATTTGGACTAATCATGGTCATGTTTCGGCTCATAACTGGCAAACCATAAATCATGCTTCAACCCCTAGTGGCAATCTATAATAACTGCACTTTGGCCTATAGTGACACACCATAATAACTATGCTTCAACTCACAGTGGCAAATCAGAATATCTGTGCCTTGGTCTGTGATGGCAAAACCAAGATATTCGTGCTTCGACCCATGATAGCAAACTAGGGTGTCATAATTTGGCCCATGACTAATAACCAGGATGCCATAAATTGGCCTATGACTGGCAATCCATATCATGGCTAGTCTAAATCCTCTTCCATATTCAACAAATCTTTCAATAATTTATATTACATTCTTGTTCAATTTCAAAACATTAGATATTATGTTTCTAGTAATCAAAATAGTCAACATGTGATATGTATATAATATAAAATCATATATCTAAATAAAATAAAATCATTATATATGGTACAAAATATACATACAGATGATGATGTAAAGAGATTCTTATCTCTATCGATCTTAGACTTAAGTATGGCTTTTGATCAATCCTTTAATCTACAAACTCAAGATCAAAGTATTTCTGCTCGATACCTTGTATAGATAATTGCACCTCTACATAATCAAGACCAAACATAAAAATTATAAATGATTATGGATAGTAGAAAATCATGGTAAACGATCCTAATACTATAGGTGCAAGACTCTCCACAGGGTTAACTGGTCAATCTGAATATACCTAAATATTTGGTCTGTAAGATTTCTAGAGAGAAATTCATAAAGAGAGAAAAAATTCTATAGAAAGAAAGTAGAGAGAAACTCATAGAGAGAGAAGATAGAGAGAAGAAAGAGAGAGAAAACCTCATCTTTCTTTTCTTTTGATTTTTCTTTTCTTCCTTTTTTTCTTTTCTTTTTCTTTTCTCCTCTCTTTCTTTTCTCATTTTCTTCTTCATAGAATAGGGAAGAACAAAAAAATATAAAGCCACCACTTCACATGGCGGCAACCCTTGTCAGTAGTAGACCCTAATAGCTCCAACCTTGGGCAACCCTAGCATGGCCAACAATGGCGGCTAGCATAGTAGAAGAAGGGAAGAAGATGAAAATAGGGGAACAAGCATTCACCATGAAATCCGATGATCTCCGGCCTTAATCATGAGCAATAAAAATAACTTAGAAATCAGAAAGAAAGAAAAAGAAGAAGAAGTGGTCCTTACCTCGTCTCCAGTGAGAAATCGATGGTGAATCGCCAAGGGACATCGATGGAATCCAAGGAAAATCAAAGCATTCTTACCGGTGATGAATGAAGTTTTGAGGTGTGATGAATAGAGGAAGAAGGAGCCTTTTTACAGATCAAAACTCATGCCCTAACTTCCCTCTTCCTTCCTTTGCTCATGTGCATAGTGTGTGAGCCTTTTTTTCTTTTTTTGTCATTGCTTTAAGATTCATGCAAGAGAGAAATATCTAGATCCTTACAATATTTTTATCCAAAAGAACTGAATTTGAGATAGAGAAGATGGTTGGAATTATTGAAGGACTATGACTTGACTACCACTCAGAGAAGCTAACATAGTAGCAGATGCTCTAAATAGAAATCCCCAAACAACATGGTAGCTCTGATCACTTCACAGAAGTTTATCTTAAAAGAATTGGAGAGATTAGAAATTGAAGTGCGATCACACAAATGTCAGCTTTCTACCCTCACAGTGCACCTCACCTTGATCGAAAAGATTAAAGCTTCCCATAGAGAAGACTCATGCTTAGTGAAAATCAAAGGAGTAGACTTATGTCTGATCAAAGTTTAGGATCCATAAAGATGGCTTTTAAGATTTGGGAATAGACTATATATCCAAAGAACCTAGCAGTAAAGCAGGTGATTCTAGAAAAGGCTCATAGCTCTACCTATATAGTGCACCCTAGGGGTACGAAAATATATAGAGACTTAAGAGAGAATTTTTTGTGGTGCAAAATAAAAGAGAAATTTCTCCATATGTTGCCCAATATCTAATGTGTCAGCAAATTAAGATTGAGCACCAAAGACCATGGGACCACTGCAACTTCTTTCTATTCCAGTATGAAAATGGAAGCATATAGCAATGGACTTTGTGTCAAGACTACCAAGGATCCTCAGAGATAATGATATAATTTGGATGATTGTAGACCTAATCATGAAGTTAGCATACTTCTTGCCCATTTGGATTGGTTTCTCACTCGAAGGGCTCGCCAAGCTGTATATTGATAAGATTGTGAGACTCCATGATGCCCCTATATCCATAACATCTAATCAACATTTGAGGTTCATCTCTCAATTCTAGAAAATTTGCATCAGGCCATAAGGACCAAGCTAGAATTCAGTGCAACATTTCATCCTCAAAAAATAGCCAATCAAAGATGACAATTCAAATTCTAGAGGATATATTGAGAGCTTCTATGTTAGATTTTAAGGATTCTTGGGATGAATACACTTGCCTCTTATAGAGTTTACTTATAATAACAGTGACTAGTCTAGCATCTAGATGGCTCCATTTGAAGTTATGTATGACAAAAATATAAGTCTCTGATTTGTTGGAGATGTGAGAGAAAGAATTTATTAGGTCTAGAGATTGGTCAATAAACAATGGATAGGATCCAGCTCATCCGAAAGAGGCTTCATATTGCTCAAAGTAAACAAAAGAGTTATACTGATAATAGGAGGAGAAAACTAACTTTTCAAAGAGGAGATCATGTATTCTTCAAAGTATCTTCTACTAAAGGTTTAACAAGGTTTGGAATTCAAGACAAATTAAATCCTAGAGATGTAGGCCTTTCAGGATCTTAGATAAGATCGGAGAGGTGGCCTATCACTTTTCTCTTCCATCAGCTTTGGCAAGGGTACATAATGTGTTCCATATCTTCATGGTGAGAAGGTATGTGGTGGATCCTAATCATGTGGTGAGGTTCAAACTCCTGCAACTTAATAACAATATCTCTTATAAGGAGTAATCTATAAAATTATTGATAGAAAGGATCAAGTTTTGAGATGGCATATCATACCATATGTGAAATTATAGTGGAGCAACCATATTGAGAGAGAGGCCACTTGAAAGCTTGAAGATGAGATGAGTTTTAGATATCTTCAGCTTTTTGAAAGCTCAGGTTTGTCTTAAGTTTCAAAAATGAAATTTCTTTTAGAGGATTAAGATGTAATGGCCTAACATAGGTAGAGGCTGGCTTTCCTCCTCTGTTTGGTTACTTTCTTTCCCATCATCATGCTATCTTCAGCAACCAAAAAGCAAAGGGATATCGGCAACCAACAAGCGAGGGGATCAGAAGCTTTGCTACCTTCCCATATAGGCTAGATCCGATAGAAATCTAGCCCTCTATTTCTTTCTTGCTCAACCCTCCCTTTCTTATTTGTCATTGCCAATTGAGGAGCAAAGAATCATGCCTCCTCTTCCCTTTCTTCCTCCTTTCCCGAGTCCCATGGGCAGTGAACTCATACCACCAACCTTCCTTCTATATCCTCATTTTTTGCTATAAAAGAGTCCATTTCCCCCTCTTCTCTAACAGCGCTCTTGGAAACCTCTTGATTTGAGCTACAATTTTATAAATTTTTTCAAGGAGTTTTCTTGGGTTTTTTATTGATTCGATGGTGGGATCTCAATGGAGTTGAGGTGAGGCTTGAATCCTTTTACTTCTCTTAGTAATATTTCTCTCAAATCAATAATTAGAGACTTGATTAAGCCTCAATTGGTCAGTGGACTTCAAGGAATAGGGTCTCCCTCATTTCTATATTGTTTTCTTGTTTTGCCATCCACCACTGGTCACTGGCCATAGTTTACTTTGCCAATGGCTGCTATCACTGCCATGTGCCACCACCAAGGATCACCACCATGTGGGGTAGTTGGCACTATAGCTCCTTCCTTTCTATTGTGAAGAGAGCGCTCCTCTATTTTAAGAAAGGAGAGAGTTCTTTTTATTCACTCTTCTTCTCTCTCCTATCTTTATCTTGCTCTCTCTTCTTTTTGATTTCTCAGTCTCTCTCTTCCTCTCTTTATTCTCTCTCTAGCTTTATTTTCTTTCTTTCCTCACTGTCTCTTGGATCCTTTGGCACTTGGATGAACAATATAGAATTGATTACCATCTTCTCACTCTCTCTATCTCTATATATGTCCCTCTAGCTTTCTTCCTCTCTCTCTCTATCTTTTCTATTTCTCTAACCAGGTTTATTATTTTTTTCAAATCAAAATGAGCGCGGAGCACTAGATCTTCTAGGCATATCGGATTATCGGGATCGATTCCAAAACTAAGATGATTGCTACTCCTTTCACAATTCTTAAATTAGAAAATAGATGGCATCAAAAGGACTAGGTTAGATTTGAGATATGCACCAAGATACTGATTGCTGACCAGTAGATATGGGATCTCGTCCTTGATGTAAATTTTCTATAAGTGATAAAACTTCATGTGGGCCCCATGAATCTAAGAACCCTTTAGATGCTCGAGTTTCAAATAATAATTTATACTGGTTTTAGATGTAAACTTAATCACTGATTGTATTTATCCAGACCATGCATGGTATTTTGTTGATAATTCTGCATCTTACAAGCTAACAGTAAGTACCCCATCCTAGTATTCAATTATACGTGAATTAGTTCATATAATTTGACATATAAATATGAACTTAAGTATTAAAATTTAATAATGAATAACACCCATGCATATTATGTATACTCTATATAAGCAAACTTTATAATGTTGCATTAAGTATGAAATAAATTTCATGGACATGAACTACATTTTTTATTGCTTTATAATATTATTGGTTTTATTGATTGTGGTATGTTTTCTCTAGTCTGATCACACAACTTATGATGTAGTCTCTTTTTAAGCCTTTAGTAGGGCTCACTGGTGCATGCTAGTTGTAGCATATTATAATCACTGGTATATGCTATCACAGGCATATTTTTTGTATGATTTTAGAGTAATTTTGTTGGGCCTCTAGTGAGGCTGTCACTAGCGCATACTCATGAATGGCATATTATAGTTCAGATCTAGATTTTTGAGTTTTATCACAAGTCCATCATAGCCATAGTCAAAAAGGCTAGAGGAGAGTGGGAACAATTGAACACAAGATTGGAAGTTTTATCTTTTATCTAGATGTATTGATCATTTTGAACATATATACACTTTAGATTGCTCAATATGCTTTAAATTATAAATCAAAAATCTTATCTTATGATTTTTGAGTGTTGTGTATATTACACTTAATCAAATAATGATAGAGGTAACTTAATAGATTTTTACCTCATTTATGTTTTCTTTGCTCTTTGTAGATGCCAACATTTAGCAAGGATGGGATTATAGGCTGTAAGCAAACAGATTAGGATCAAGAAGTGCTGCTTTTTATAATAAATATTATAACTAACATGAATTGAATTGGAAATAATATTGGGCTTGTTGATTAAATTGAAAATTTGAACTATCTTAGTTTACTTTCACTGATATTAAGTGAAATTCTTTCTCAGACCTTATATGTTACTTGGATGAAATCTAATAGGATATGTGGCCGTTTATCATGCACTTACTTCTGGTGGGATAGGATGTGACATGTGTGCCATATTTCTTTCTCCGGCACCTGCTCCGTATGAATTTTGTTCAAGCGTGGGTATCAGCCGCACACTCATGGTTTTGATCAAATCCTTGGGCGACTGCTCAAGCAAGGGAATAAAAAAAAAAAAAAAAATTTCAAAGCTTAGTCTATTCCATGTTTACTAACCCGTGTATGCAGCGCCTTCCACGCTAATCCAATCGCCGTCACATGTACATTACTTTCATGATTTAGACATCCAAAAAGTTGTGCTAATAGACAAGCCACGGATCCCGCAATGGTCCACCTAATAATTCGTTTCGGTGTGCTCCCTTTGGTGACACCCTTCCATCACCCACCCTAGAACGCAACATTATTCCCCACCATACACGCTAAGTTTCAAAAGCATCATGTCATTTTAATATGACCTCATGAAACTTTCTCGAACCAAGCAATTCTAAACTGGATTAGGCCTACAATAAAGGCCAACTTCTCTGCACGTTTACACCTCGTCCCTTCCTTTGAAGCCTCTTGAATGCACGCTACTCCCCTCAACCTTCCTTCATGGATTGGCGGAAGCGGATGACGAGCGCCGCATCGGCAGAGGAGGACGAGATGGCGCTGGTGAAGGCCGCGGCTTGGGCCTGGTACCAGCACGGCTCCGGCAACGAGGGCCGGCCGGCCGCGAGTTCGACGTCGCCCGCGGTGGCGCCGCCCGCTCCCCCGCCCTCCCGCTACCAGCTCGAGGCCCTAGCCAAGGTCTCCGGATCGCCGAAACCAGGCCCAGGGACGTCAAATTCTCTCCTGGACCTCTACGAGATCGAAAGGATCACGAGGGAGCTCGACCGCCTCATCGCGGCAAGCAGCGCCGCCGACAACCACCGCGCACGGCGGAAGGAGGTGGAAAAGAGGAAGGTGGTTGCTAGAAGGACGAGCGGGTTCTGGATGCGGCACGCGGTGGCGATTTGCGGGACGAGTGGGGACGTGGTGGAGGCGCGGGTGCTGGGCGGCCGGCGCCCGTCGAAGGCGGCCACCGTTGTTGAGCCTTGGGATCATGGAGGTGTGATAACCACGAGTGGTGGATAATTTTAAGTGTTGTGTAATAAATGCCATGTCAAGATACAAACATGTGCACAATGTATATATATATATGATTTGATACATGTTTTATATTTTACTTGTAATTTCCTTCTTTCTACCTAAGTGAGTGCAGCATGGAAATACCTGTACTTTTAGAATGGTGCCAACTATTAAACAGTGACTGCAGGTTGGATCCTAGTGGTGAGTCTTCTTCTCTTTGGTGTCTCTCTCTGCAGATTTTTTGGTTGTGGGCTAGCAGAAAGCTCTTTGTTCTTGGCCTTTCTAATTATCAATATATGATGATGAAAGCGATTTGTTACTAGTCAAGATGACTGGATTTTTATTAAGGTCGCATTGGCTGTGACACTAGGGGATCATGGAAGGTTTTTGATGGCTGCATATTTTGTGTCGCTTTTGGCAATTGACATGAAGATTCTTTTCTTGTGTTGCCTGATGCTTCAGTATTTGCTTCATGCATTTTGCCGAATTAGAATATCTTTTACTGTCATTACTTCTATTTTGCATCCATGGAAAATCATCGAGTCTAATTAATCCAGTTAGAGAGGTTTTTATATTTGCAACTTTTAAAAACTCCATAGATGTAAGTGAGATGATGATGATGTTGATTAAATATTAAATTATTTCCTTTGCATGGCTAGGTTTATGTTGTCTCCTTGGTTTATTTTGTTGGAACTTTTTAAAATAATTAGAAAAATTTAAATTTTATCTCTATTATTTTAAATGTTTCAAAAGTTCTAAAACATCCTTTGTTTAGTCCCACATTAAATTTGTAAAGGCAAGTTCACTTGGTTTTATAGAAATCCTGTTCTTTGAAACCCAAGGCTTCAAGGTGAGTGGGCTGGTGGCCACACGCACAACCATGCTCGATCAACTGCATATTGCATGACAGTGTACCTTTCTATTTGCCAGACACCTCCTTCCAAAGCACATTACCTCTTTTTGGAGGTGTACATTCGTTTCATCACTTCCGCTCACTCTATTGAGTCCATAGACAGGATCTAGGTCCAAGATCCTGATTACCAAACCATCACATTCAATCTTGTACTCTGCTCTACCAAGTCCAAGATAGAGATTCTACCCACCCATTTCTACTCATTAGCTCCTTTTTTTTTTTTTTTTTTCCTTACAATTTTATATCCTTTGGGTAACTAAGAGTTGATCGGATCTACCCTTTCATGCAATAGTACCTATTGGAGGAGGATCGGATTAAGTCAGATTATTATACCTTAGGGATGTAATTATTGCAGACCCGTATAAGAAGATGAATCACATTTTTAGGATAGTGTTCTTTACACATCTCAATCCAAGCAAAGTATTTTTTAATTTCTAATTTTTTAATAATTTTTTCTTCTATAATGTTTTTGATTTTAAAGTTTCTATTTATAAATTTAACTTGAAACCATTGTTGCAATGTATATCAATTTCTAGGTGCCACATGGCTAACAAATGTTAGTCGACCGAAACATGATGGAAATCATATTCTTCTTGCTTATAGATAGTGAGATAAGATGTAACAGAATAACAGGTACATGGGTACAATGCATGAGCATAATGTCAGGCTCTATGGATTGGATAGGTAATGTTTCACTGAGCAATCATGCATGTATCAGAGACTATGAATAGATGAAGGATTTCAAATGATTAGAAATTGATGAGGCATTATATCGGGCTCTAGATCCTCCAACAAATTCTAACGTCGAAAGTTTGCGTGGCAATTCTATATTAAAAGAAAGGGTAAAACACAGCTTTCTATTACATCAAAAAATGCAAATATTCCTTCTCCTATATAGATGTCAAAAGATTTTTTTTTCCTTATATAACCTATATAGCAACTTGGTTGTATATGTCAACCCTTTTCTATTTTAGATGAGAATATATGTCAATACTTGATTAATGCTGATTAACATGAACAACGCGAACTTAGGCATCTTCATTTTGCTTTCTTTCTTTCCTTCTTTTTTCAGTTGAGAAAAGTAACAAAGCTCTGCCAGTTTTCATTATATTGTATTGGGTATCATAATCTTGTTAATTTTGGTGTAGTACCAAATAGAAGACATTGCTATCAAATCCACATTCTTGACTGAGGAAAGGGCCCAAATCCTATGTATAACAGTATAATATGTTGGACAATACATGATGGAGAGATGAAGCATAAGAAAGAATAGCAAATGCACTGGATCATAAGAATGGCAATAGGTCGGGTATCAGTCCGGTAGATCATTACCCATACTTGCCTCAGGATACGATGGGTCAAATCGAGTCTCAAGGCAATATAGGTCAAGGCAAGTAGAGTTTAATGGGACAGGATGGACCGATCAAGTTGGATAAAACTGTAAAAAAAAATTTATGCATATAACTTTTTTTTTGCCTTAAGGGGGAATTTATGAAGAATTATATATATTCAAGTCAGATTCAACCGAAATTTTGCTATTATCTGCATCTTCCTTAGATCTACTATGAGTTGGATAAAATCCATCCATTCTGGATCGGGTTGGATACCTGATAAAGTAGAGTAAATTGCCATCCATATGAGATCAGCATATTGCATAGTGTAGGTGAATAGTGTCAAGTGATATGGTTGGGTAGGTAATGAGTTAAGCCTGCAAAATTCGTAGTTATAGGATCTCAATCATTGGAGTGCTATATGGGGCTCTAGATCCCCTACCACCTGTCAATCCAAAGATTACCCATTGATTTTATAACAGGAGATAAAGGGGAGAGAAAATGATGTCTACATCCTATTCAGATCTTTAAGAGTTCCATCACTTAAGTGTCCTCGTTGAATAGATTAATGATTGAGTATGAATTTAATTAATCCATAAAGATCACTTGTGGACCATTCTAGCTAATTTGAATAGGTTTACATGAAGTTCTAAAACAAATCTGCCATATCAAAACCTTAAACATTTAACTTCCAAAGGCCATAACTTTTAGCCCTACAGCATCTGCTAAGGTCCTCATTTTTTAGAATTGGATAAGTTTTTTAGATCTATGACACTGCATCCATCCCTGAGGATTCGATGTGTGTGTCTTGATTGGGATTGTGCAATAAGAGACTAGCATATATCTAGAGAGTATATAAGAAGTCATTATTGTAGCTTATCTTGATAATGGGGGCACATATAGTAATCAAATAACTTGCAGGTGAAGTTTAGAAGTAGACCAAGAAGTCAGAATTAGACCAAACAAACCCACTCTATACCATCAGCCAAGGGAGAAGTTTAGAAGTAAAACATGCAATAACAAATGGCACATGCCTATGCCTCCTTGAGACACACTTTTTCTTCCACATGCTACCCCAATAGGATCACTAGACCCACATGGACCACTCTAGCATTTTAGGTAGATAGGCCCATACAGAGCCAAGAGAAAGATCCACATTGGAAGCTGAATTATGCACCTAAACTTTTGGAGGCTATGACTTCCCTATAAAAATCAAATTAATTACTACATCAACCTCTAAAGGGTATAATACATACAATAGTCCAGGTGTATGACAATGTTTGACCTCCAAATAGGCAGATGAAGTAAAATTCTCCCTTTTGGAAAGATTTTGTCCAAAATTATGACTTAATCTAGGAAAAAATAGAAATAGCTTAAGATAAAGTTGATATAGAAGCCAAAGTCTATTTCCAAGAGGATATTAGTATTTTTATAATTATTCCCACTAATCACACTTTTATTACCTTTTTCAACAAGAAGCGAAATCTAACCTAGATTTCATAAATAAGGATCTCACTAGTGTCAACAAAGAGTAATATAATCAATTTATTAGGAAATTAATAAAAATAAGCACCTAAGACTCTGCTCTCAAATTCTCATTTCTTCATTATCATTTTGAGAAGTTTGCATTAAGCAGGTTAAAGAGATTTTTTCTTCTTCTTCTTGGTCCAATCACATGTGTACTATTAAATCTTATAATTTTATTAATCTAGATAACATGTCCAGTAGATGACTTTACAATGAAGCAAGAAAATTCAACTACAAGCAGAAGATTGAAATAGAAAATAAGAACTAAGAACTAGAAAATAACCTAAGCTAATAATAACCAGAAGGCCTTGCTTATTCACATTCTCCTCAACCTTTGGCCACACCTCTAGTCTTTATAAATCCATGGTTGAAAAATCTCATTCTCTCATGAGTATCCCCCCTCAAATCATGGTCTCACATTAAAAGCTCTCAAGTAGCTTCACTATAGAAAAAATCAATAAAAATCTCAAAAAGAAAAGTTTTGTTAATTTTAACAATGGTCAAAAGACTGAGTACATTGAGGCAATATTTATAGGAGATGTTCTTAAGACCCATAGAATAGTTGATTCCCTAGGATACAATTTACCTTAAAGAGAAATAAAGAAAAATTTCCTAAGTCCCTTTATGCTTCTGACTCATCTAACAGAAATTTTTGGACAAAGAATAAGAAATTAAGTCAAATAAAGAAAATCCATCCTTCATTTGATAAGCCATAAAATAGCATTTTTGCAAATATATGAAATTTTGTCAGAATTGACATGTCCTTGATAAATGGGTTAGCTTTCCTTCATTCAAACATTATTTTAAGCAATTGACCAAGATATATTTAAATTAACTCAATACTAGATGTAATGGAAGTAGCTGCATATATAAATTTTATATGTGCATTGGTGCAAGCTTTCGTTTAAATGGATATATACCATACTACTCTTCCAAATTCGACCTAGCAAAAACTCTAAAGTTAGGTTAATTAGATACTCATAAGTCGAGTGCCACCTCATCTCTTTTTATAGAGCCATACTATAATTCCAGTGGCCATCTAAAAATTATTTTATTCCACTAATTGATGCTTGCACAAATCTCAAAATAATATCTTCCATGCTTGTTCAAACAATATTCTTGGTTTAGTCAACTATTTTGAGCTTTGCTGGTCATCTACCACATATATTGTTGTTAAAAAGATATTATTTACTTATTTGAACCTCTTTGGTTTAAATTTTATCTTGGGTTCAAAGATATGGCCAGTATAGGTTCCTTCACTAGATAATCTTTTTCAACTTAATCAAATCCTCCATCTTCTAACACTAGAGCTTCGTAAATACTTTTGAAAATTCCATGATAATAAAAATCTGGTGAACCTTCTTAAACTTGATCAGTACCATGGGGATAATGATGGAAGTTTCTCTGACTTATGAGGATATGGGTGGTGGTTAGGTGCCATAGGTTTTGATATACTTCAACCACAACTTTACCAGAATAGACTTAGGTTTCTCTCATGTGAAGAAAATTGCCCTTGCTTACTAACTACAAATAGAATTGTTAATATTTAAAAATATAATCCCCAAAGAAAGATTTAGAAGGAGAGATAAAATCTTGACAGGCAACTAAGGATTTGTTAAAATGAAAGGGAGTGGTGGGATGGAAGGAAAGAGCAGAAACAAGAGAAATTGAGTTGTCAATTATATATGGGTCCCGTAGATGCTCTCTAAGTATCACCTTTGGGTCCATTTGATACTATTTTAACATCAACAATCTTCAACATTCATAAGGTGGGATTTAGCCAATACATTTCCTAAACCTAATGCTAGCCATGCTCGCCTCTCACCTCTTATCCTTACTGTCAGTTTTTGCTAGGGGTGCATACACGTCACTTTGGTTCAAGATCATGAGTTATCCTTAACTGATTCAATCTCCATTAACTCTCAAACTTTGGAACCAAACTAAATCATTTCATGTATGAACCAACCCTACACAATCAAGATTCATCAACTCTCAGGCTATCTTATTTTTTAGAAAAAATAGCAAATAAATATTAAAATATATATTAAAATCTAACAATTAGCAACAAATTTCATATCTAACAAGTCAACAATAAATTTATCTCATGAATACTAAAATGTCAAGAGATGACCTACAAAATTATTTAGTAAGAAAGAAGAAAAGAGAGTGATCATTATAAATATTTTATGAAAACATAAGTAAAGACTGAACTAAAATAGTATTCATAAATATTAATTATATACTATACATGTATATGATATCAATATATATCTTCTATATATGATTTATTTAGGGATGGAGTATTCTTCTCTTAAGATGACAGGGTTTCTATTTATCTCAAATCTAAAATCAGTAAAAAAGCACTCAATTGGAGATCTATATTATTGATACGATCCATACCACTAAAATAACTAACAAACAAAATTAAGTATTTGATCGCCTCTAACTTATGCATCAAGTGGGTGTAAAAGTATAAGCTTGAAATGGTATGAAAACGTCCTTTGTTATGATCTAAACATTAAGCTTTATTAATTATCAATCGATATATGGTTTAATAAATGTAGATGATGATCAACATAGTATTGGCTTATCAATAAAAATGCTTTGTCATGTTTTAGCATATTAGTATAATGAAAACCATTTATTCGTGTATCTTATTGATGCATAGCCTAAAGACTATCAAAACACATGAGTTATAGTTTAATGCATTTTGATAGATCATAATCAATCATATATCTTTAATTTGAGTATCTGATTATCAATTTTAGATCTGAGATAAGTATATACCCTTCGTCTTGGAGAGTAATTCACATTATAACAAAATACTTTTGAACAGTAATTTTATAATGGCAATTCTTTAATAGTGATAAAAGATTAAGTACATATATATTAATTATGGTTATTAATAAATGATCACAAAAGATATAATTATAGCGACTATTCCTCTCTAATCGTTCGTGCTAATAATCTAGCGCCAAATTACTTACGTTAATAATTTAGCGCCCCCTCCCCCCTTTCTTTCGTATTCTCCCAATCCCTCCGTTCTCTATCGCACTCTGCCCATCTTTCTTTCGTATTCCTCTAGTCCCTCCCAATCCCTCTGCTCTCTCCGCTCTCTAAATTTATCCGAGGCTCATCACTACTTGAAATATTTCTTATAGAGAAATTAGGACAGGATCTCAATGATTGGCTTCCTTCGATCTCCTCCACTTTCAGGTATGTTCGTTTTTCTGGATCACTTTGAATCTTAAAATAATGCTTGTGTCTAGATGTTCTTAAAAAATTAGGATTGATGGTCGTCAAGTTTACTTTTCACGTGATCTTTTTTAAGAAATAACAATAGCAACCAAGAAAAATCACTTGTGATGAACAAGTAATTTTCTTAAAGAACTTAAAATTATTTTTCTTCAACTAAGCAAGGCTTTTGTTGGTAATAATATTATACTTATATTATTTTAAATAGATTTCTAATACATGTAGTGCTCATGAAGCAGTGAATGTACAATATTTTCAAAATGCCTTAATATTTCATATGCCTCTTTTTACTCGTCAAGGTAATAATATTGTGTTAATTTGCCTTAAAATATGATTCTTCATTCATATGATCCTATTATTTTCATAGTATTTTTTGATGATGGTAGTAAATCAAAGATCATTTCTAGTTCATATTATTTATTTTATGCAATTTTGCTTTCATTATTTACTAATTTGGTGTATTATGTGATATTGAAATTTTTCTCTGTCTATCATTCCTCTTTGTTGTTTATTGACTGTTGCTATTGTGCAACTGAAATTATTGTTGCTTATTTATTAACTTATTTATGTACTTTTTTTTTTTCAGAATGCACATTGTGAGTTGATGGACTACTTTGGACTAAGAGTTTAGTTGATACTGATAGAGTTCATTAAGGTTGAGACTAGATTGTTAAAAGTTCATTTATGATTGTGATGGATATATATTTTTGCTATATTTGTATTTGAGAGTTACATATATTTGACAAAATATACAGTGTAAACTCTTTTTGGTTATTATAATATATAATACTTTATTGTTGAACTTTATTGGTTGGTTGAGTTATACTTAAAATTAATTATAAAATTTATTTGATATTATTATGGAATATTGATATTTGAACATGTCTCAATTATTACATCAATTAATTTTTTTATATCAATATATCATATTGTAATTCAAATAAGAAAGGGAGGGATATACCGGTATTTCAATTGCCATTAATAACTATTAAGTTAGCTTGTTACACCTTTTAGCGATAATTATAATTGTTGTGAAAACATGCCTATGGTGTTTAGTGATAATTATAATTACCATGGAAGATATAACTTTTAGCGATAATTGTAAATGCCATGAAAGACATATCTCTGGTGTGGATATACTACTATATCAATATCATGACAATTGCAATTACCATGAAAGACTTATCTTTTAGTGGTAATTATAATTACCGTAAAGATATACCATTAGGTATAGACAGGCTGCAATATCATGGTAATTATATTTACCGATATCAATTACCGTAATGATTCAAACCTATAGCAAAATTTCTTATACCTTTATCAGCAATCCCTGTAATTGCTGGTATAATCTTTCCTGACCTCGTTTCTATAGGCAAATAAGCAATTACTGATAAAAGTCCTAGTGGCAATAATAATTGCCACTAAATGTCAAAATTATTGCTAATAAAAATCTTTCCTATTGTAGTGTCATCTCTAACTTAGATATGAATACATAATATATGTTACATATTATGTATTATATATGATACATATATAGATTAGTTTCGACTAGGCTAGGTTACCCATCCTCCTAACTTCGACATGAAATGATCCGATCATGTTTTCAAAAATCAAAACTAAACAGACTCAATTCTCTCTAGAAACTAAACCAAATTGACCTAACAACATTGGTTTGTTTTGGTTCTTGGATTGATCCAAACCCATGTGAACCCCCTAACTTCTCATCTAGAGTCCAAACTAAAATCATGCAAGATGTCTTACAATTTTTGCTCATTTTTCATATTTTTTCTTCATTTTTGGCTTAATTTTAGGCCCTATTTGACCCTCTTCGGTTTCTAGTCAAACTTGGACCACAACTAGTTAACACCCACCATGACAACTATTTTTCCATCTCTCAAATTTTATCCAAATCAAACTTCCTTAAGGCATGCCTAGATAATGCTTAGGAAACTCATTTTTCTTAGGATTCGTTTGGTTGGGATTAATCGAACATGAGAAATAATCCCATATTGAATTATCATATTTGATTGGAAAAGTGGATGAGAGATGGGGTAAAATAATAGTAGGTCCCATATTTATTTTTTTGAGAGAGAAGGAAAAACAAATATGATAAGAAAGTGGTATTTGTCTTTCCATAATATATTTAATATATTAGTATATTTATTAATAAACATTAATTATTAATAGATATACATTCATTAATTTTTTTTTTATTTATTTCATCTTACTTTATGAACCTTTTAATTAATCTATTTAGGAAATAAAATAAATAAAAAAGG
>KE505016.1:94288-105650 GCA_000441515.1 Elaeis oleifera | reverse complement strand
GAAAAAGATAAAAAGAAAAAGAAAGTTAAGAAGAAGGAGAGAGAGACAGAGGATATCTACTGGAATGTATGATCAGGAATGTTGCTGGGATGGGGTGGGACAGCAGCGGATCTCATGTCATGGAGAAACCGGGACACCTTCATCTCACAAGGTTTAAAACCTTATCTACACCTAATCCGATCACAAAAGCCTTAAAGCCGTTAAATTTGGATAGGTTTTGTAGAGGTTAGAAATTGCCAAGGCTAACTAGAAGATATTTGATTTTATGTTATTGTTAAACTATTTATGTGCAATACTTTCTTGATAAGATATTGGATCTAAACACATTAACAATCATTTACAATGTTCTTAAAAACTGTGGGCAGCAAAGAGGCGGCCTGGGGCTTGCCTAGCACCTAGGTGGTAGGTGGGTGCCTTGGTTGGCACACTAGAGTTGAGGTGGCCTAACAATAATAAGGTAAGACTAAATAATATGAAGGGAGAAACCTGAAGATATAGCTATAGTATAATAATGAAAATAACTTATCAAATAAGATGTATTAAGTCAACAGTCACTATCAAACTGGCACCATCCAATGCTAAGTTACAAATTAATGTGATTATACATACTTATACATACTCAAACATGACGCAAAATGCTTAGATAGGTGCCTAGATGGCTCTGCCTAAGCAGACCATCTAGGCAGTCATCTTTTCTAAAACCATGTTCATTTGGTTAAATGACAATGGAAGTACTTTTGTGTGGAGTTGTAAAAGATGCATATGCGCACTGTAAATGTAACTTGATGCAAGTTTTAGATTATATTTTTACAACACATTCATAATGTTTCTTCTAATATTCCCATGGAAAATTGTTATTTCCATGCATCTTCAAATTAATTATTTTCATCTTTTGAATCTTATATATTGTCAGAAGGCATTGATATAAATACTAGAACATTTGAATGAAATTCAATATGTCAAAATTCAGAAAAATATGACCAAATACGTGATGATTAAAGAAAGACATATTGGAATGAAAAAAGCAATTAATGTATGGGGGCCGAAATAGGCTTTCTTTGAATTTGGGGTCTTATATATTAGAGATCAATACAATTAACTAAGTGATTATGTTCAAATGCAGAATTTCCAAAACTACAAGGGGAAGTTGATTTTGCATTTTATGATTGTAAATTGTAGTCATATCAAACAAATAAAATACTATTCTTAATCCATTGTTGTCAAACTTTTGAACCATTATTGCACAAAAAGGTAGGTATTCATACTCCATTTACTTAATCACTGTTTGTTCAGGAGTTGAATTTATTGGTTTTATATTTCATATTTATGTTTTCGGGCTTTCAGGTGGGATTTCCCCTCTTTTTCTAAAAAAAAAAAGAAAAGAAAGAAAAAAGATTTTATATGTCATGCTTTACTTGAAAAGATTTTATGTTAGAAGAAATATGGTTATCTGGAAAAAGGCACCACAATTTATTGATCCAACATATACAACAGAAATAATTATTGCTAAATTTAGCCATTGACATTATTTTTTAATATTTTCATGGCAAGTATCAGTTGTCTATCATGCACCTTGTCTTTCATTTGTAGCTAAAGAAGGGCTCTGAAAAGCTACTTATGAAGAAAAAATTATGACCTTGAAATCTGGACCCTATATAAACACAATTTTTTTGATGTTTGGAAAAGCTGCTGCATTCTGTGAATGCAATTACAAATGAGAAAATTTGTTATATTTATATGTTTATATATTTATTTGTCTACTAACTAGTTATTATTTAAGATGTTTTTCTACTCAACTGAGCCTTAATACCAAACCATTTAACACATTTCATTTCCTTGTTTTATTTATAAGTGCCAATATATCTATGCAATGACCTTTTTGTGTTGGTTTAATTAGGTTATGATATTAATTGAAGTACTTGGTTTGTTTTTTTTTAAAAAATGTTCAATGTAAATAGAGTTTATGTTATGGTCGGTTTGCCACTTTATCTTTTTTTTTTTTTGATGTGTTATTCTCAAATTTGACAATATTTTTGATAATGTAATTTAATATTATGTTATATAATTTTTATACCTTTAATATTTGGATGCAAGTGCTTTTGTTCAATTAAATGATTGTGTGAGGCCATCTGGTGATTTCCATTTATAATAAAATTGTTTACTTAAAAGAAAGTCAAAGATAGTTCATCTCTAATCTTGTTAATGAATAATTGCCTTTATTTGTGGAATTCCATTGACACTTGTGATATTTTCTAGTATAGTTTGTTGTCATCTGGTTAGAATGATTACTAATGCTTTGTGCCTGTGGCATGCGTGCTCTTGGTATGATTGTTTACCTTACCTCAAATTCTTCATGTCCCCATGTAGCAGTTTCCCATTGAGAAGTTCCACATGATGAATAGTGTTTGGTTTTGGAGGATAGGTGGTTTATATAAAGGCCTCTTTACCCTACTAAGGCTTTTCTTTTAGAAGCTCAGACAATTATCGTTTTTCTTTTAGATGAGTTCTAATATTTGTGCCAACCAAGTGACTAATATAAAACTTTGGAAAATCTGGAATAGCTGATCTTTTCAGCAACCTCAATACAAATCATATTAAATTCCTTGACCTAAGGCCTCAAAGGACAAGTTGGTGGAGGTCTAAAGAGAAGGCAATGTAACGATCATGATTTCATCGCGCACATGCTTTTTATTCTTCCTATATGGGTTCCCACATTTCTATGTAGCTTGAGGCAAACTGTATAATCATCTGATGCAACACATTTCTTAATGTGGCCTCTTACAAATAGAGCATGCCTCTTTATTATAAATATCTTGCTTTGTACATATGAAATTAAGTCATCTTGCTCCTTGAGATTTAATTAGCAAAGCCTGGAATGTATTCTCCTGATTTAGAACTTGTCTGTACTGGGTAGATCTATGAGTAACTCTTTCTTCCTGAATGAAACATAGATGCATGCATAAAACCAAAGAAAGGAAAAGATTGCTTGCCATCATGCCTTGAGTGTAATCATTCAAGCATGAGCACAATCCTGTAATTGCTTTTAAGGCTTGGGCCTGGCATAGCCCAAACATGACTAGTTTTGCTACCTTTTCTTATTTTCTTGTTTTGAGGCTGACTAGTTTTGCTACCTTTTCTTATTTTCTTGTTTTGAGGCCATTTATAATCAGAAACTTTGCTCATTATCAGTGATATAACAGGCTAATCTTTATAAGTTCATTTATCAGATGAGATAGAAGATGTATATTTTCAATCTATGGGAATCTATAAATAATTTATATTTGAAGATATAAAAAATGTTGTTAAGTTATTTGGCTCTGTAAGAACTGTTTGTACTTTTGAATAATATCACAGAAAGATATTATTAAGTTGCTGATCAAGCTAACCCCAATATTAGTTAAGCTCAGCCCAGTCTGAAAGATTGATTGGGACTGACTTTATAATCTTTTGGAAGAGAAATCATATGTACCCATTTGTCACCTTATTTACTGCAATCTATTGATCTTATAAGGAACAACGAATAAATCATGCAGTTGGAATAAAAAAGTCCTAGATCAATTTAGTTTCAACTCCCCCCCCCCCTCTCTCTCTCTCTCATGCGCACACACAAAGGGAGTGGTTTGGGAAAGAGAAACAGCAAGCAAATTCACCAGATTGATGTAATTGAGTTTGGGTGGATTTAATTTTGTATGCAATTAATTTTGTGATGGCACATGCTGATCATTTTTGCAGCATATGTTATGCAACATGGAAATATGGGACTGACCATTTATTAAAATAGGCTATTATGCAACCTTTACTATATTATTGTGTCAATAATCATGCATAACACAAAATGATGCTTGAGTTATTGGCATGTAGAAACAATTTGTTTGACATGTGAGTGATGAATTTTGTTACATCTTACAGTGATTTGCTGCAATATGTGGTGTTGTGTTGTTTGATAAACTCAACATTGCCCGTGTGGCATTTAAAATCTGAGTAAAATAATATGTTGATATGTATGATGTAATCATTTCATGAATTGTTTAGGTCTTTTCCCCTGGAAGAGAATGCTGTACTTCTTTGTATTCTCTATATCAATTAACAAAAGAGAGTAAATCTCTCTGGAATCTTAGTCAGCCCATTCAACATTTTTTCTCCTCTTGTTTGAGCAAAATATTTTAGGCTTTATGTGTTTCAAATATATATTAATTCTTTGCCTTTGAAAAATATAATTCTAATGAGTGATGGTGATTGGTGCCAGTGCTGCAAAACGATGTGAATCTCTTAATACCATGGCATCATTTTTGTGGTGGATTATTGGCTTCTATTGGGTGGTTTCTGGTGGTGAAAGTCTCTTGCAAAATGCTCCAAGGCTTTACTGGTAAGCTTAATGTTTATCTTGAAAAATCCCTTTTTCCCTATTTTGAGATACCAATTATCTAGTTTAATTTTTATGCACCAATAATCACCAATATCGTAAGCTTTTAGGATGTCCACTGACCATCAGCTAGGATTCTGGTCCTGAGCCCTACAGCCTGGTGACTGAAGAAATTGACACCTCCTAGCAGCCATTATTGAGAGACCACCCTCTCAAGATTGTTTATGATGTTTATTTAGCTTTTGGATCAGAAACCTGCTAAATCTTTGCGTATAGCATGCTAAGTTTCCTAAAAGTTTAAAGTTTCTCAATGTTTCTTATATATTTTATTTGGGATGGTAATTAAGTTTTTTGAAGTTTTTATAGTATAATGACCATTTTTTCGTTCTTTCCCCAGAATGACCTATATGGGGGTCACATTTTTGATGAATTTTATTAAGAACAAAGATTAAATATATTTCTCACTCTCTATTTATGCTGAATTTTGGATGTTGATGGCAGCACCAAATTCCTTCTGTTGAAATAAGCGAGCCCAATAAGTTGTATCCGCTTATTCTTACAAGTCCCCTATCAATAATTAATTTTAATTGAATTGAAGATTTTTTTTTTTGATCTTTCATATATGATCAAGATGCTGATCATCGCCTAAATGAGAAGGCAACTAAATGCCACAATTCAATCACCTACACCTTCCGCTCTGCGCCTCCCCTCCACACAGCCCTTGTCGCCACCCCCCCCTCCCCCCACCCACCCACCCACCCACCCAAGTTTGTTTCATCAATGAATTTTCTGGCTTTTGAATGCAGCCAATAGGGCTTGATTGCCTTTCAAAAACAGTCGGTTTTTTGCATATGCAATTACTTCCTAACAGTCTACCTTTTTTCGCCACGACTTTCACAGGTTGACCGTAGTTTTCCTAGCGTTTGATGTCTTCTTTGCCATCTTTTGTGTGGCTTTGGCCTGTATTATTGGGATTGCACTTTGCTGTTGCTTGCCGTGCATTATTGCAATTCTTTATGCTGTGGCAGGCCAGGTAAGAGTTGGAGGATTTGATAGTCAACAAATAAAGAAGTGATTCGAAAGAGTTCATGGTGGCTACTTATTTTCATTTATTTTGTTGTGAATAAACAGCAAGGTGCATCAGATGCTGATATTAGCATTCTTCAGAGATATAGATATGCTGAGCCTTGTGTCAATGGGCCAAAGACAACTGAAGAAGGATTAATGGTTCCAATTGTAAATAACAGTGGAATTTCAACTAGTGAACGTGTTTTACTACATGAGGATGCGGTAAGGCTTCATGTCTTTCATAATATTTCTTTGTTCTACCATGTTACATGGAAGTTTAGACCAAAATTCTCATTTGACATGTTTCTATTGGTATCTTGTTTGTCATATTTCTATTTCTTGTTAGTAACTCGTTTAAAGACCTTTACAAGTATTTCTTGGTATTGAGGCTCAGTAACCCCTGCAACATGAATCTTTTTTTTTCTCCTCTTGTGAAACTCTGGTGGTACCATCTACCACTTCTTGAAGCTCAATTTGGTACTTGTGTTGCAAAAGCTTCTGTTGGTAGCGACTTTGAATATTTATGTATTTCCCAAACTTTCGAAAACATAGTGTTAGGTTTTCAAATTAGACATGGATGAGAAACATTACATTAGCAAGATTGTTCTTTCCCTTGTGTTGTTCTTATTGTGTTACAAGGGATCTTTTATATGAAACCCTGTGCTTTCATGATTTATTGTAGACTCCCATTATATTATTCCCTACAAATGCTTATGTCTTAATTCTTTAACAATGTCCACCCAATTACTGTATAACAACTGCTTTCCCCCTCATTAATGATTTTGCCACAACTCATGCCCTGCCACTTCTCCTCCCTGCTTTCTTTGCTCTAACCTAGGAGACCAAACCATCCTGCTGCTTTCCTTCCCTTCCTTGCTATGTGACTGAAACCATGATCCAAGTTCATATATGCAGATTAGAAGAAAGGAGATTGGTAGGGAAAGTCATTGATTGTTCTTTTTAATTTCTTTCCTTTTTTTTTAATTAAAGGAAAGGTATTAATCAAAGGCATGGATTTGCAGTTAAAGGCAACTCTGAGAATGAAGAGCCCAAGATCCAATAGGTTGCTTCAATGTTTATTCAGTGATTTGCAGTTCCATGCTTTTCCCTTCCAATTCCTGTGTCCTGGATAAGAACTGTTCCATATTGACAGGCTTTTTCGTATCACTTTCTTCTATATACCAGCATGTGTGGTTAATATTCATCAATGATCTGAATTGATTTCTATCATATTTGAAACTCAATTTCAACTTCATGATCAATTCAGCACTTTTATAAGAAGGATCATAGCTTGGTTCTGAAACAAATTGATTTAACTGCATGAGATCATATTTTGATTCTATGCATGACTGCTTCCAGCACTGTGGAAAGGTGGAGTCAGTAAAGAGCATAGTCCATGAAGTGTTTTGTTGCTACTGACTTGAAGAGTCCATTATGATAGTTGATGGCTTGATGAATTTGGACTTAAAGGGAAGTGAGAAAGAGAGGAGAAAAGTATTGGAGCTTTTGGTCATCCAAAGCACTGCCCCATTCATCTCCCCTTCTCTCTTTTCCCTAGTTACATTGACATATGGAGAATAAGGATATGGGTGATGAGACAAGAAGGGGTCGGGAATGGGTGGAGGTCTGAGTGCTGGTGCTTTCTCCTTCAATTAGATAAAACAGGTGAGATTGGGTGTGTGAGAGCAGGCAGTCTCACATTGTCACAAAATCAGAGGGAGAAGTCAGTAATCACATGACGGCTGGATGGTTTCAGTCATTAGTTGTGATGGATTAGAGACAGGAGGATAATAATCCCATGACTAATCGCTAGGCTGATTTGGAGGAAACGAAAGGTAAGGAGTTTTCTGAAAAATCCTAAAAGCATGAGGGGTTGTATAAGAATTATCCTTTTTGAAGTAATTTCTATGAGATGATGTTGTGGTTCTTTGATCAGCCAAGGTATTCCCATAAATGACTACATTTCCCATGAGTATCTCACATGACCTTTAAGCCCTTCCTGCATCAATTTTATGTAAAGCATCCTCTACTTATATTGACCTTCAATTTGTATTTCCTCTTCTATTCTTAACATTTGGATCCTCTTGAATGTATACTCTTAGCATTGTCATTTGTTAGTCTTTGTTTATTCTCCATGTTTAACTGTCTGTATAGACACTCTTTGTATTATATTTAATAAAAGCCCATTGAATGTCCTGTGATTAGCTTTCTTCCTTTCTTTTTTCAGTGGTTGCACCATTTGCATCATGGTGGTATGTTTGTTGTTTGACTAGGACAACCTTGTGCTTCCCTGGGTTTGTCTTCATTATGATTTAAAGAATTAATATCCTCCAAAGAAAAATGGAAACTCATACAAGTATAGAGCAAATTAGCTACTTAAAGGAAGAGAACCAACGATATGTGCATAGATGGACTAGTACTCATCGATCTCTTTACAATGGGCGGCTACCAATCTGCTAGCTCCATACTTTAGACAATCAAAATCTAGTGGGTATAATTTTTTCTTTAAATATCAGTATTGTCTTTCCAACCAATAATTTATTATAGGGTCTGTGATAAGCTGTTCAAAAAATAATGGTCTGATTTTACTGTAGTTGAGGGTGTTTTGGTTTTGACTAGATCATGTTTTTCCAAAAGAAGAGGGAACCTATGATACTTGCACCTCTAGAGACGGTATAAAAGTTTTGGCACACTTGAGAACCCATTGAGCTAACAATAGGGTTTACAATTTGATCCTGTCAGCAGGGTTTAAAGTTATTTATTTCCTTTTTTAAAAGAATCACCTAGGCTTTTCTTAGGCAACTGCAAACCAATCACCTAGGCTTTTCTTAGGCAACTGCAAACCAATCTCTCTCTGCATAATGAATAGTTGGCCAGCATACTCGTCAATTAAAACTAAGGTCTCAGGGACTCGAAGTTTATTTTCAACTACCTTACCTAGAGAAGGACATTAATAGGATGCTTGAGAACCAGCCTCTTGATTGCTGTTTTCATCTTCATTTATGAGAGAATGGGTAATTCCATGATAGCCTACAAGATCTAAAATTTTGTTCTGAAGCATGCTATTGCTTATTATCATGGCATTTGATTTTGTTTCCTCTTTATCATATGAAATTATCTGATACCATAAAGTGTTATTTTAAAGAATCAAAATTATGAAAAAGTCAAATTATTAGGGACATATTAAATAAGGAACAGATATCTAAGGTTGTTTAGTCAAGTGATTTTAGTGTGAATGTAACATGTTTCCAACTATATTAAATTAGACTTTAAATTTATATGTAACTTGATGAGGGAATACAGCATATATGAAATCCTTACCTGTGCTACTTGTCTAAAACATATGATGGTTGTAATAAGGCTCACCTATTTAAGTATATTTATAAATATTTATAGATCTTTTTCCTATTTTTCAACTTAAATTCAAACTGATTTCCATCTTTATTCTGTTGTTTATTTAGCTGAATGGATTCACCCAAACCTGGCTTAAAGGAGGTCAAAACAGTCTGTATCCATCTTGGAATCGCATTTCAAATAGGTTCTTTGAATTTAAGTTTGTACTTATCAGTTGCATCTTTCCAAGAGGTTTGAGTAATCAAGCAAAAGATGAAGATAGATGATGCCTCTTGCTTTCTTTCCAGAACAAAATTTGTAAAATATAATCAAACACATAGAGATTATTATTCTAGTCCCCTTGTAAGTAATGATGCTATCCTCACAAACCTATCAAATGCTAAACAAAGATTGACAAGTAGTCAGAATAATGAAAACTGTCGCAAATCTTCTGCTAGGAAGTTCATCATGATGGCTATTTTCTTGCTTAGTCTAGTGGTGGAATAATTAGGGTCACTTGAAAATCTACTTGTTGTGCATGACCAACTTAGTCATCCAAACACTTAAAACTTGATAATAAAATTCACGCTTGTTACCTAGTCATTAAACTTGGGTCCTTTGAAAAGAAGTGTAGAAGCAGTACCAAATCATGACTATCATGGGTAACCATGATTTGAATTAACCAAAGCATCCCGCAGCTTTCCTTCCATTCCTTGCTATGTGACTGAAACCATAATCCAAGGTCATATGTGCAGATTAAAAGAAAGGACATTGGTAGGGAAAGGCATTGATTGTTCTTCTCTAATTTTCATTTTTTTATTTAGAATAAAGGGAAAGTATTAATCAAAGGCATGGACATGCAAAACAAAAAAGGAGCCAGAAGTCAAGGGCTACATACAAAGAACAGGTCCCATCCCATACAATGACAAGATAGAAGACAATAGACAAAGAATTAATATCCGCTACAGAAAAATGGAAACTTATACAAGAACTGACACTAGCCACTTAAAAGAAGAGAACCCCAGACGTGTACATAAATGGACTAGTGTTCATCAATCTCTGTACAATGGGTAGCTACCAACCTGCTAGCTCCATACTCTAGACAATCGAAATCTAGCAGGTTGGTTTTTTTTTTTTTTGGAAATATTAGTATTTCTTTCCAACCAATAATTTAGGAAAATGTCAGTGATAAGATGTTAAAAAATGATGGCCTGTTTACTGTAGTTGAGTGTGTCTTTGGTTTCAATTAGATCATGTTTCTCCAAAAGAAGGGGAAAACCTAAAATACTCGTGCTGCTGGACATGGTATAAAAATTTTGGCATGCTTGAGAACCCGTTGAGCTAACAAGAGGGTTTACAATTTAATCCTGTCAACAGTGTTTAAGGTCTTTTATCCCTTTCTTAATCCATCTTCTAGGCTTTCTTAGGCAACTGCAATCAATCACTGTGTAATGAACAGTTGGCCTGCACACTTATCATTAAAACCCTAAGGCCTCAGGGACTTGTTCAGCTACCTTTCCTAGAAAAGGACACTAATAGGATGCTTGAGATTAGCTCATGATTGCTGCTTTCTGCAGCTCCATTTTAAACTATTTTCATGAGAGGAGGTGGTAAAACCACAGCATTGAACCTCATTTACGAGGTCTAAAATTTTGTTGTGGAGCATGCTATTGCTTATCATCATGACATATTATTTCGTTTCCTTTGTATCATATGAAATTATCTGATACCATAAATTGTTATTTTAAAGATACAAAATTAGGAAAAGTCTAATTATTATGAACATGCTAGATAAGGAAACAGCAATCCAAGGGTATTATTAAGTGATTTTGGTATAAGTGCAATATTTTCCATTTATGTTAGTACTAAATTAGAATTTAGTATTAAATTAGACATCAAACTAATATATGCATCTTCATAAGGTAGTACAGCATATGTGAAATCCATACCTATGTTACTTGTGTAAAACATATTATGGAGGCTCATCTATTGAATTATATTTATAAAAATTTACTGATCTTTTCTATTTTGCAACTATTCTAACTATTCTATCTATTATTTTTATGTTTATTTAGCTGAATGGATTTACCCAGGCCAGGCATTGAGGAGGCTGGGACAATTTGTATCCATCTCAACATTGCATTTCAAATTGCCCAGTAGGGTTCGCCGAAGCAGGTAGTTTGGGGCATGTCGAACCATGCTAGCGGCTAACCGATGCGGTTCGGGCGTCCGATTTGGAACGTCGGTGAAAACGGAACGAGGGAGAAGGAAAGAGAGGTAGGGAGGAAAGAAGAGGGGAAGGCCGACGGTGGCCCGTCGAGGCTGCTGGAGGGCTGCCAAGCCTTCGGATCTCCATGGTTCTCCGCAAGAGAAACTGAAAAGAGAGAGAGAGATAGAAAGCGAGAAGGGAGGGAGAGGAGGGAGAGGTCACTGAAGGGTTGATAGGTGGCTGTCGGGCGGCCTAAAACCCTCATGGTTGTCGTGGGTTTGCAACAAGGGCTTCGTCCCTATTTCATCGGCTTTTTAAAAAATCCGATTCTCAGTGAAGCCGGCAATGGGTTTGCCGGCTTCACTCAGCACCCATTGCTGGCTTCACTC
>KE505015.1:558535-574209 GCA_000441515.1 Elaeis oleifera | reverse complement strand
TCACTACTAGATAGAATAAACCTATGGGTCACATACAAAGAGATCTTATCCGATCAGATGGTTGATTAGAGATTATGAATCACTATTGGGTCTAATCATCAATATGATTGATGATTGATCCAGTGCAAGAGTTGTAATAAAGAATTTGCTAAGATAATAATTATAGAAGATTAATTAATAATTAAATTATTAATTGACTTAATTTGATTGAACAATAGGATTTGAATCAAGTTTAATTAAATTAGATTCAATTTGACTTGATTTGGATTTGATTAGATCAAGCCTGATTGAGTTATGAGATAATCCAATTGCAAGGAAGATCAATTTCTGATTTGATCAGAACTTAGATTCAGTTAATTTTAATTGAATTAAGATTTAATTGAGTTTCTAATTAGATTAGGATTGCTCATTTTTTGGGTGCAACCAAATTTGATTTTATTGGAATCCAATTGAAGCAACATGTGAGAGTCCCATTGCACTGAGACTCTCTCCCTTATCCCTTGCGCTGCCCCATACCCATGCCTTCATGCTAATTTGTTTTTGTGTGGAGAATGCACATGCCAAAAAGGCTTTTGTCGCCACTTTTTCAATGCCCAAAAGGTATGGATAAAGATGAGGAAAGTTTTAAATTTGATTTAAAACTTATTCTTTATCAAAATGAGATTTGATCCCATCCAAAACTCCTTGGACGCCTACCTACTTATGCCCTTTCTTTTGTGCGACAAAGAGAGAGAATACCATCATGAGAAACCTATTTTTCATCATGAAAACATCAAGGTGGGGCATGATATCTGAAGGTTTGTGTGAGGATTCCTTAGGGCTTCATCTGTGGCGTCAGGGTTCTGGGAAGAGAGAAAAATAAGAGAAGAAGGGGTTCTTCTCTAAGATCTTCTTTATTCTCCTTGGGCATGCCTTAAAAAGAGAAAAGAGAGAGGAGTCTCTCTTCATCATCCTTCATACCATTAGCCTCCTTCTTCGCAGAGAGTCTAAGAAAAGAAGGAAGTTGAAGAAGATCTGCGTCAACCGTTAGGAGGTATCTTCTACAATAGAGCTAGCACCTCGATGAAGAGATAGGCCTCTGATCAGATCGAAGGCTTCATGTGGATACCTGTAGAGACTGGATGCATGTGCGGCTCATCAAGGATCTCATCAGATTACCACGATTATCAGATTATGGTAAAAGGCTACTCGCATAAAGATATCGAGATTTGATCTCGAATTTTTGATTATATTTAAATTTGATTTAAATTTCAGCATCTTAAAAGTATGTGATTGATTCTGTTGCATGTAGATTAGATCTACTTCATGCATATTAGATAGATTAACTTATTTAATCTAGATCAATTTTTTTTATTATTTCGCTGCATTCAGATTTTTAAAAGTTAAAAAATCTGCATGCTTTGATTTCTGCATGCACGATTCCGGATGTGTGATATTCTACCAGTGGTATCAAAATTAGATTATTATTTTATATATGTTTTTAAGATCTGAAATCAGATTTAATAGATCTAAAATTTTGGTTAAAGTTCGAGGTCGTTCTGATAGAAGTTTCATCTAGAACGATCATTGAATGTTATTTGATGATGTGTTAATCAAAAATTTCAGATCTGATTTTTTATGATGCATGAGATTAATATCTGAATTTCATATGATACATGAGATGTATTTTATGATAGGATCATATTTAGATCTATCTTGCATGAGATGTAACTAGATAAGATCTGAATTACATGTTTGTGATCTGATTTTTAGTTGATACATGAGATGTATGTTAGATCTAAGTTACATGAGATGTATGATTCGATCTAAAATCAAATTTAATAATTAGATTAGATCTAATTTAAAACATGTAATGATGATCATGTTTATATATGAGATGTATTATATCTTTATCTTTTTATGCATATATAATATGTGTAGATGTAGATTGATTTTTTAGTAGTCTAGTACTCTTCGAGAATCGTAGTACAGACCATCCTACTATGAAGGACTATGGTGGAAGGGGTGCCCATACAAATCAAGAGGAAGAACCATAAGAAGAAAGAATTTACTTTATCCAAAATCCTAGATCCAAAATCATTTAGGATCTAAATGTAGTTGTGTACGAGATGCATAATTAAATGTTTAGATATTAAAATAGTTTTGACATCTAAACTAAATTTGATTTCATAATGCACTTAATTAAGATCTGAAATTGAGAATTAAGGATCTAAAATTAAGACAATTGGATTTTGTATGGTTCATTGATACAAGTGTTAGTCACACTGAATCACTACAACCCTTAATGTAGGGTGTATCATGAACTCAAATTAAAATGGTTGTGATTGTAATTCGTAGTGGGGAATCGAAGCCAACTCAATCTTAAATTAGTGGAGTAATTTGGTGTCTAAGATAAGAACATAGATGGTGGTTATTTAATTAGGACCGTTGCCACAGGTAGTGGGGAGCCTCCCACACATTTTATCTTACCTGACCATTTTGGAGATCAATTTCGATGATGTAATGCTTAAGGTTAAGTCTACTTCAATTTGCATTACACCATAGGACCGATTTGATGAGATCAAATCAGGATCTCTTTACCAGATCTAATTTAATTGTGGATCTATATGGGATGTAGAAATAATTAAACCTAAGAGACGTAAATTAAAACCTCTTCAATAATATTAAGTTGAGGGTCTTCCACCGTTGTAGAGTACCGTATCCTCTTCGATGTTGACTATTCTCAGCTAGATACAGTGGCTCAGTTACATCAAGAGAGAAGCAACCACTCTATATGTGGGGTGAAGATGGGGTTGGGCCCAAGATCTGTCAGGTGAGGATCCAACGATGGCTTCATTCTTACTCAATAGTGGGTCTAACTTAACTAAAGAATGAGGCCAAGATCTGTCAGGTGAGGTCTCAGGACTTAGAGACCAAGTCCGCTGCAATTTGCTTGAGAAGCATTGGGTAAGAATTGTCCATCATTGGTTGACACATTCACCAAGATCTATCAGATGAGGTGGTGTGCCAATCGATGGGACCACAGTACCCGCTAAGAATCTTAACTCACGAAGGTGTTCCTGCTTCTCAACCTAAACAGTGTTGGGATCTGAAGAAATAGTAGGAGGTAGTTATTTTAAAATAAAATCTTTAAAATAAATAAAATAAATCAATTATAAAATATAACTAGAATCTTTTTCTCTCTGCTAGGAAATGTCTACCTCCAATCCTATTTTGTTTTAGAAATAATTGACTAACCAGACCAAATTATAAGGACTGGCTCAGGAATCTAAAAATTATTTTTGAGTTCCAGAAGCATGGTTGTGTCAAGAAGCAGGAAACTCTAACGTTACCAAACCTTCCAATGCTGACCAATGGGAAGCGTTGAAAATTGGATGGATGAACGTAACAAGATCGGATGTAACAAATTGGCATCTAAGTCAAATGAGTTGCAACGCCAGGTCATATAGACTGCTTGGGCTATGTTGACTCACCTATAAGGGTTGTATGGTGAGAAGAGCTGATCTATGCATTATGGAGTGTCTGAAAGGCTTTTCGATGCTAAGATGAATCAAAGGCAATCTGTCCATGAGCATTGTTTGACAATGATCAAGGACATAGATGAGCTTGAGAAGCTCGATATGACTATCTATTAGGAATTGCAAATGGATTTGATATGGCAATCCCTTACAAGTTTGTATAGATAGTTTATAGTAAACTACTATATGAACAAGAATAATTACACTCTGACTGAGTTATTAAACATATTGGTGACTACTGAAGAGATCTTGAAGAGTTCAAGGGGCACGGTTCTCACTATGGAGTGGAGAAACTATCCCAAATACCTGAAAATCCTAAAAGAAAATAAAAGTGGCAGACCTTTAGAAGGTATGGCAGATCTGCTCTTGAAAGAAACTAATCCTACGATTTTTTCTACTCCTAGTTGAGTTGCAGACTCTGATTTTAGTGCACTTTTGTGCACTTCTATGCAGAGTTTTGGGGGAAGTAAAAGGCTAGGGAAGGTGAGATGACCCTTAGGGTAGGCAATAGAGTAAGAGTTTCTACTGTAGCTGTGAACACCTATCCTCTGTGATTACTATATGGGTTTAAAGACTGTTATAATATTCTTGCTGGTAGTAGAAATTTGATTTCATTTTAGCATCGGACAATTATGAATTTAATTTTCATAAAGACTACGGTACCATTTATTTTAGAAATAAAATGATTAGACATGGCTTTATGATTAATAGTCTCCATCATTTATATGTTGATGTGAATTTATCTGAGCAGATAGTGAATGTCGTATAGGATCTGAGTGATCCAATAATAAGATAAACCTCAGGTATATGTAGTACCTTAGGCTAGGTCATACATGAAAGAAAAGATTTATAGATTGGAGTGGATGGGCCTTTGGGCTCGATGACTACTGAGTCATATCCAGTCTATGAGTCTTGTCTTCAAGAAAATATGGCCAAGTGACCCCTTATGAGATATGAAAAGAGACCATTGAGATACTTACTCTAGTGCACACTATTGTGTGTTGCCCATTTAATGTGACATCCAGAGAAGGTTATCTCTACTTAATTACCCTTACCATTGATTATCCACGGTACAGGTATGTGTATGAGATACACCAATCTGAAGCCTTTGACATATTCAAAGAATTCAGATATGAAGTAAAGAAGTAAACCGAAAAAATCTTAAAGGTACTTCGATCAAATTGAAGAGAATAATATCTAAAAAATTTCTCAATTATCTCAAGAAAAATAGCATAGCCTCATAATGGACTCCACCTGAAATATCCCAACTCAATGAATTTTCAGAATGAAGAAGTCGGACCCTATTGGATATGATTCAATCCATAATGAACTTCACTGACCTTTTCACTATTCATTTAGGGGACATGCCTAGCTTACCACTAATTATATAGTGAATTGGGTTTCCTCTAAATCTGTTCTTACCACACAATATGAGATATGACATAGTAAGAAATCGAGTCTTGATCATCGCAAGATTTGGAAATATCCAGCCCATGTCAATCGACAGTAGATGGATAAGATAGAGATTAGGTCTATGAGAGCTCATAAGATATCTAAAAGAGTTTTGGAATACTAATTTTGCCTTCCAGAGGATCATAATGTGATTGTGACCCAACACACTGTCTTCCTAAAAAATAGTTTATCCATGATGAAATAGTGGGAGGTAATTATAGCTCAAAGAAAAAGTCTCTTAAGAGCGACATCATGTCATAGAGCCTATAAAATCCATTGAGCTATAGACAGTGTACCTCATCCACTTCAGAGATCTAGTTGTATCTCTATCCTTCTAAAAGGTATATGGATATCTACAGAGGATATAAAGAAAATGTTCTTCATGAGAGAAAGAAAACATGGAGATGATCCCTAAAAACTATTACGAGGTGGTGTCATCATTTCATGATGCGATCAAAGTGTTTGATTTCATCAAGAATGAAGAAAACCATAAGTCTTTAAGTAGGTCAGTAGGAGTGCTTGACATTCCTCATGTTATCCTCTTAATTGGAAATATTGTTCCCATGATGATCTCAATAAAGATCTGATTATTAAAGAAATTCTCTATGAAAGATTTAGGAGAAGCATTCTTTATTCTAAAAATAAAAGATCTATAGAGATAGATCTAAAAGGATGCTTTGTTTATCACAGAAAATATACATAAAAGTCATGCTCAAGGGGTTCAGCATGAAGAACTCCAAAAGGCAAAATTGTTCCTTTAGGCATGGAGTTCATTTCTCCAAGATGATGTGCCCTAGCACACGAGCTAGATCCCTTATTCTTCTATCATAGGGAGCCTCATGTACGTTGTGCTATGTACTTGACCTGATATAACTCTAGCTTGCTGTGAGTGTCACAAGAATATATCAGTCAAATCTAGACAAGGAGCTATAGATAGCTGTGAAATATATCTTTAAGTGCTCAAGAAGGACTAAGGATATGCTCTTGATCTTTGGAGGAAGAAATTTAGGGTTAAAAAACTTAGATTGATGATAAAAGGTCTACATCAGCATGTGTATTTCTATATTATAATGGTACGATATATTGGAAGAGTTCTAAGCAATCGATCATTGAAAATTTTACCATGGAGGTATAATTCATCACTATTTTTAAGGGTGCTAAGGCAGTTTTCTGATTTATGCAGTTTGTTGCGGAGTTTGGAGTGATAACATGAGATGTCATATAACTCTACTGTGACAACATTGGTGCCATAGCTCCGGCTAAAGAACCAAGATCTCACCAAAAGTCAAAGCATATATAGAGTGATGACTACACCAGATTCACAAATATCTCGAGTGTCGAGATGTAGAGAGTTAAACTTCATGGAGAACATGGTGGACCTGCTAACTAAGCTGTTGTGCCAGTAGAAGACTGAAGCCATCTTGAGAAGATGAGGCTTAGATTGATGGCCAATTGGCTTTAATACAAGTAGAAGATTATTAGATGTCTGCCTTAGAAGCCAAGTTGGCTGATACATATAACCTTTCTAATGGCATAGTTTATAATTGAATAAAAATATCAGATTAATTTTCATACATATAGAGTCATATGTCCATGAATCGTCTAAGAAATTAATAGGATGATGATATATATTTTAAAAGTTGAGAATTTGAGATATATGACATTAGTGATTAATTCCTAAATACTTCTGATTAATGGATCATCACGAGGATGGTGATTGATCCAGTTAGATTGATACACAGATCACTTTCTTTTGGATAGATGAGTCTCGAGTCTACAGTGTAGTGACACTGGAGCAAGAGTGCAGATGAATATTAGAGAATAATGGTATCAAGCGTGACCAACACGAGTAGTCATATGAATATCTATCCACTCATCAGTGACATACTTGATGCTGCGATGGTGTGAGTAGTTCTTAGACCTACGATATCTTGACTACTTACAATGGGGTTGCTATAGTTTGACTACACATAAATATGGTCCCTAGTCATATGGATCTTTGTAGTGGACATTGGCTATAGTAGATTTACTGTAGGAGTAGGATGCGCACCTAGATGGGATCTATCGATCTTGATAGATATGGGGTAGTCCTATATTATTCATGAGACTGAGTTCAGAAGACTATAGCCATGGCAGAGTGAATGATGTAAAAGAGTTTTCATAGGGTTTCACTAATGAACTCGAGTTGCTTAAATATTATATATGACAAGCGATGAGGTTTGATGAGTTATCCATGACCTCCATCTTATCGAGACTCATGATAGAAGAATCGAATCACATGATAACTGCACCTAAAATTCAATATTCCATTCATTGGATTGTCAATACATATTGCTAGTGTCACTGATGGATTGTGAGACTCATCAAGCATCATCTTGATGATCGATGATCCTTGATGGGCAAAGTTGGAATCGTTCCAACCCATCAAAAGAGCTTTGATGATATTGTGATGGGATCATAGTATATCTTACTATCAAATGGAATAGAACGTATGGAGTCATACATAAAGAAGTCTTTGTCCGATCAGATGGTTGATTAGCGATTATGAATTGCTATTGGATCTAATCATCAATATGATTGATGATTGATCTAGTGCAAGAGTTGCAATAAAGCAATTCGCTCAGAGTTAGTGAATTGTAGGAGAATTAATTAGTAATTAGATTGCTAATTAGCTTAATTTTATTGAGCAATAGGATTCGAATCAAGTCTAATTGAATTAGATTTGATTTGACTTGATTTGGATTTAATTAGATCAAGCCTGATTGAGTTATGAGATAACTCAATTACAAGAGAGACCAATTTCTAATTTGATCAGGACTTCAGTTCAGTTTATTCCTAATTAGATTAGGATTTAATTGAGTTTCAATTAGGATTGCTCATATTTTGGGTGCAACCAAATTTGATTCAATTGGAATCCAATTGAAGCAACATGTGAGAGTTCCATTGCACTGTGACTCTCTCCCTTATCCCTTGCATCACCCCATACCCACACCTTCATACTAATTGTTTTCGCATGGAGAATGTGCACACCAAAAAAGCTTTTATCGCCCCTTTCTCAACATTTAAAAGGTATGGATAAAGATAAGGAAGTTTAAATTTGATTTGAAACTTATTCCTTATCAGGATGAGATTTGATCTCATACAAAACTCCTTGGATGCCTACCTACTTATGCCCTTTTTTTGTGCAACAAAGAGAGAGAATACCACCGTGAGAAACCTATTTTCATCATGAAACATCAAGGTGGGCCATGATATCTGAAGGTGTGCGTGAGGCTTCTTTAGGGCTTTATCTGTGGCGTCAGGATTTTGGAAGAGAGAAAAGAGAAGAAGGGGTTCTTCTCTAAGATATTCTTTGTTCTCCTTGGGCATGCCTTTGAGAAAGAAAAGTGAGAGGAGTGAGAGGTATCTTTCTTCATCATCTTCCATACCATCAGCCTCTTTCTTCATAGAGAGTCTAAGAAAAGAAGGAAGTTGAAGAAGATCTGCATTAACTGTCAGAAAGTGCCTTCTGTAAGGAAGCTAGCACTCCGATGAAGTTGTAGGCCTCTGATCGTATCAAAGGCTTTGTGTGGATATCCGTAGAGGTCGGACGTATGTGCAGTTCGTCAAAGACCTCATTAGATTATCACAATCATCAGACTGCGGTGAAAGGCTACCCATGCAAAGGTATCGAGATTTGATCTCTGATTTTTGATTATATTTAAATCTGGTTTAAATTTTAGTATCTTAAAAGTATGTGATCGATCCTGTTATATATAGATTAGATCTACTTCATGCATGTTAGACAGATTAAATTATTTAATCTAAATCAATTTTTTATTATTTTACTATATTCAAATTTTAAAGTTAAAAAATTTGCATGCTCTGATTTTTGCATGCATGATCCCGAGTGTGCTACATCCTACATCATAAAGATAAAATTAAGTTATTAATAGAATTACATGAACAATGGAAATTAAGAGACATATTCTCATAAGAAATTTAACAACTAGTCCTTTATTTGACTCCCACCTAATGTTTAGCGCATACCTTGTTTGTATTTGCATTTTGGCCCCTATAATTGTTAGGCATATGAGTTGTAGACAACTTATTTGTATATGTTGTTGGAATTTTCCCATAGATCTCATGCAAAAGATTAGAACACAAAATCTAAATTCAGGAACAGATCTCTATATGTAAGAGATTTATAAACTAAGAATTAGGATGTATATCTGTGTTCGCCATAGATTCCAAATAATTTATCAATCTCATATGCCCAGACGAACACCAAAAGCCAAGTCTTTCTCACAACTTTCTCTTAACAGGCAACTATTCAATAGGACAAGCTTGAGAAGTAATCTCATGATATTTATAGGAAGTGGAAAAGGGACCTAGCCATTCAAAACAACCCTAACAAGCCCTCCCATCACGGGCTTAAGTCGCCACCCCAACCACACCACCCAACATAAGACCCACATAGCCCAAAAATATAAGAATCACTAACAATATTAGGTTTACATGCATGTCTATTAACCCAAATCATATGATCAGCCCATTTTAATAAATAATAATTAATTAATGATAGCCCATAATTAGAAAATTTTCATATTCTCCCACTTAAGCAACATTAATTATGATTTTAAATTTTAAAATATTTATTTAAAAATGACTCTCGGGATGAACAATAGAAAATAGTACATGGTCATGATTTTAAAAATATGATCCATAGACAACATCTTGAAATTGACTCGGTCTAATAGTATCACTCATGCTGAATCAAAAAAGTCATTGCATCTTTTATTTGACACAAGACCTATCCATGGTTACGAACATCACTAACACTACAATATAAGTCTTGGTGTGATAATGTAGCAAGAAAATAGCATCCAAAAGTGATCCAAATATATGTTATTTTCATTATCGATCCTCCAAATTCTCTTCAACATGGTTGGATACAAAATAAGCAAAAAAAATTTTAACAACTTCAACAACAAGCCATTCTGTCTCACATACTCAACATGGTGTCAATGATGAGATGGCATAACATATCCAACACTTGACACCTAGTCTAAAGTTTCATATAATAGGTACATAAATAAAAAATATCTCCAAGTGTACTAAAACAAATATGTACATATAATCAAAAAAATTAATACAAATGCGCCATTCATTTATCATATCAACAATGTATCTTAATATTCATCATAAATGTATGAGATGAAAAAGGTCCATAACAATAAAACATCAATAAAACATAAATACAAAATCACTCCCACTAACCAAATACATCAAAAAAACTTAATATGCCCATATTTTCAACAAGCCTTATAAAGTATATGGGTAGCCAACATGGACTCTGTATCTATCTGTTCAACAGTTATGTTCCCTTTCTTCACAAAGTCATTTACTGTCAGGTACTTCAGCTCTAAATGTTTAGATCTACTAGAAGATTTATTATTCTTTATAAAGAACACAGTAGCTCTGTTGTTATAATAAATTGTCAGTGGTCTAGTGATAGAATAAACAATCCGAAGTCCTGTAATAAGATTTCTCAGTCAAATAGCTTCAGTAGCAACCCATAGTAGGTAATAAATTCAGCTTGCATAGTTGAAGAAGCGATCAGGATTTTTTAATACTCCTTCAAGATATTGCATCCCCAGCAACATAAAATATATCCTAAAGTTGATTTAAAATCATCAGGACACCAAGCAAGATTTGAATCTGAATAGCCCACCAAATCTAGATTATCAACTCTCCTATGAACAAACATATAGTTCTTGATTTTCTATAAGTACCTCGTTACTCTCTTTGCAGCAATCTAATATTGGAAGCTTGGGTTTGATAGATATCTATCAAGAATATATGGGCAATGTCAGGTCTGGTGCAAACCTAAGCATACATCAGACTCTCTATAGCACTGGCATAAGGCACATGCTTTATCTGATCTTTCTCAAGCTCATTTCTGGGGTATTGATCTTTACTAAACTTATCATCCTTGGCAACAAGTGGATCATATGGTTCGCAATTCTGCATATTAAATCTTTTAAGAATCCTGTTAATGTATGTCTTCTTTGACAAATCCAACAGATGACGTAATCTATCCCCGTGAATTTCAATACCTAGGATAAAATTTGCCTCTCCAAGATCTTTCATATCAAAAGTCCTAGATAGCATTTGTCTAGTCTCACTAAGCAAACCAAAATTACTACTAGTAAGCCACATATCATTAACATATAAAATAAGAAAGATAAACTTACTCCCACTGATTTTGAGATAGATGCATTGATCAATCTTATTTTCTCAAAGCCAAAAAGGTTACCATCTCATCAAATTTCAAATACAATTGCCGAGATGCTTGTTTCAAGTCATAGATGGACTTCTTCTATTTGCAAACTAAATGCTCTTCCTTTTTTCTGAAATCCTCAGACTGTTTCATATACACTTTCTTACTGAGATTACCATTTAGAAAAGCAGTTTTAATATCCATCTGATGAAGCTCCAAGTCATAATGAGCCACTAAAGATATAATGATTCTGAAGGAATCCTTCGAGGATACTGGAGAGAAAATTTTAGTGTAGTCTATTCTTTCTCTTTAAATAAAGCCTTTAGCAACCAACCTAGCCTTTAAATGCTCAATTCTTTTTTAGAATCTTTCCTAATCTTGTACACCCACTTGCACTTAATAGGTTTACAATTCTCAAAAGGCACAATAAGCTCCCATACTTCATTGTTAGCCATAGACTACATTCCTCCATGGCACCTATCCATAAATCAGACTAAAGATAGCTCAAAGCATCATAATATGTTAAGGATATATAAGGCAGTTTTAAGAGCCTCACCCCATAGATATTCTGACAAATTAGACCTACTCATCATGCTCCTCATCATAGGGTGCAATTACACCTTTCGGTCCCATACCATTATATTCAGAGCTATCAGACATGATATATTGGGCAACAATTTCACAATCCTATAAGTATTTGGCAAACGGACTCATATGCTACCCTGTCACATCATGTTTGCCATAATACTCTCCCCACACGATCAGATCTTACAATCTTGATGATATTTCCAATTATTTTCAACTTCTATTTTGAAGATTTTAAATTTTTCAAACATTTATTTTTTAATTAATAAAGATAATCATATCAAAAAATCATCAATAAATATGATGAAATATTTATATCATAAATTGTAGAACAATAAAATCCACTAATGTCAGTATGAATGATTTTCAAAAGGCCTAAACTATAAATTGCCCCTTTCTTTTAGTCTTAGTCAATTTACCCCTAATACAATCCATGCAAGGCTCTATGTCCCTAAAATCTAAGATAGGTAGGATATCATCCTTAACCAATCTATCAATTTTTCCTTAGATATGTGCTCTAAGCGCTTGTGCCATAACATGGAGGATCCATCTTGGATCCTAGAATGCTTTACAACTATATTCTCAGTATTTAAAAAAGCATAGAGATTACTGCATGCTAAATATAATTTATATAATCCATCATTTAAAATACCATAACGAACAATCTAAGAGTTAAACATCAAATTAACATTTTCATTATGAAAATCAAAACCAAATCCAAGCCTATCTAAAGAGGAAATAGAAATTAAATTTCTTGTAAAAAAGGTACATAAAATGTATTCTCCAAAAAATTTCAAAATCAGACTCTAAAGATAACTTGACGACTCCTATATATTCTACTTCAACTTTAAGATCATTTCCTACTTTCAACTTGGCCTCCTTCAGACTTGGTTTTACTTACTTATGAACCCTTGTAAAAAATGACAATATGAGTTGTGGCACCACTATTAATCCATCAAGAATCAACAAGACATTGACTATATTTGACTCATAACAAACTAGAGCTAGGGCTTATCTTCCTATTTTCTTTCTTTTCTATCCAAGACTTGAACTTATAGCATTGACACCTTATATTGCATTTCTTCTTATAATTAAAATATCTGACATTGTTTTCAATGATAGCTTTGGGCCTCCTACAGAATGATTCTGACCAAGATTGTTACCATATCCTTTAGCACCCTGAGACTGTCTAGGAGCAGCAGATTTACACTTTTTCTGATTCACAGAACCCTTGCTAGAATGGGGTTTGGATTGGAAGGAAAGAAGGGCACCCACACTTTCTTCTTAAGCCTTTCTTCCTCAACAATACATTTGGTGATCAAGTCATTAACACTCCAGATTTCATTCAACATATTATAGACAGTTTTAATCTGGAAGAATTCAGTATGTAAGAAATTCAAAGCATAAGGCACAAGAAAAGAATCAGGCAATTCAATTTTGAGACCCTTAAGCTTGCTTTGGAGATAAACTATTTTCAAAATATATTCTCTGACACCCCCAATGTTGTCATATCTCATGGTTGTCAGTTCTTTCATTAGCCATCCAGACTCAGCATCTGCAGACATAAGGTATCTCTATCTTATAGTATCAAATAGTTCTTTAGCACTATTGATCTCTGATAGGCCACTTAAAAGATGCTCAAAAATAGATCTCTTAATAGCAATCAAGCTAAGCCTATTAGACTTTTCTTATTTACAAAATAATTCTTTTGTTCAAATATACTTTGATCATTGAGATCATTAGGTTTATTCTCGCATAATACCAGTTAATGTCAACAATCCTTAGAGCAAATTTTATATCTTGCTTTCACCTCTTATAATTTGACCCAATCAAGACCTCATCGATAATATTATTATTGTTAACACCGAATAAGACAATACAATCAAACAGTAGAAATGCAAAACATTAATCAATTGGACATATACATAAACAACATAGCCTTATAACAAGATAAGCTATAAACAAGAGCCCAAACACAATATCGCATATTCTGATATTCCCCTTTGGGCAGAATATGCATTATCATAAGTGCTCTTCACATAAAGCTACAAGAAGAAATACCCTAGCATTCAAAAGTCTATACCCTTTGGAAAGATAGACCTCGAAAGCTAGAGCACCCTGACGACACGATGCTCTATGTAATTCCTAGTTAAAACATGCAATAACCCCCCTTGGTAGGCGATTGTATGCCATAACTAGAAAATATCCCTCTCATGATGAAAAATCCTATGAACTGACATAAATAAACTACTTTGGTGATAAATATCCATGCCAACCCACAAAATTATCCATATAGAGAAATAAATGTCCAAACAAATATAAGTCGGCATACTTTAACCACAGATATACCTTAAATAATCAAATCCAGAATGGGATACTTAACAACATGCATCCCACTGATCATATTACAACATAATATCGCATTCTAAAGCCACAGTAACAGATTTGTACAGCTCAAATAAATAATTTAGGTTTTAATCTATTTAACCTTTAAAAGAAAATTGAAAGTATATATATATATATATATATATCGCATTCTAAAGCCACAGTAACAGATTTGTATCGCTCAAATAATAATTTAGGTTTTAATCTATTTAACTTTAAAAAAAAATTGAAAGTATATTATATTATATATATATACTATTAGAAAAGTACATGCTATCAGAGGGCCTATAATATACTAAAATAATTTTCAAGCTATTATGTCTCAAAAATATTTTAAAAATAATATATTATGTCACATAATTATAAAATATCAAAATTAATTTTCTGAAGACTATTAGAAATAAACCTTTTTTCAAGGACTAAACTGAAGTTTTGAAAGGCTATTATAAAATAATAAACTTCAGCAAGGGCTAAATTGTAACACAGATTTTTATACAATAAATTACATCATAGGGACTAAAATATAATTTTGTTGGATTGTTTTTAGATATGTAATTTGCTAGGGGCTTAACTGCAAATTTGACATATAAACAAATAATCAAATCGGGTCTGGATTTCGGATCGAACCCAAAACCCGAACCCGAAATCCATTAGTGGGTTTCATCCTTCCCGATTGGTCGGTGAAGAAGGGGCAAAACCAGCGCACCTCTTCGCTCAATACCGGTCCGGCGGAAGGCGGGAAGGTCGACCGCTGGCCTCTCTCCATCCACCGCCTCCGGTCGCCGCCTCTCTCCGCCGCCCCCCGCCGGTAGACAAGAGCCAGAGGTTCCTTTTTTTTTGTTGATTTTTCAAAAGAGGATGGGAGGAAGCAGGAGAACCGGTGCCCGCACCACCGCCCGTCGGGATCGCCGCCGCCTGCCTGGACGGCCACCCGCGGTTATGGCAAGGGAGGAGGAGGAGGAGGTCACAGCGGCGAAATCGCCGCTCCTCCTTTCGTTTGGTTTTGTTTTCTTTGATCGGATCTTTGGATCCGGACGAGGATCGCCGGCCCTTCACTGCCGGCTGGTCCTGATCGCCGGTGGACCGCTAGGATCGCCGCCGGCCTGCGCGCGAGGACCCCAGCGGTCACCACAAGGTACAGGGAGGAGGTCACGGTGGTGGAACCGCCGCCCTCCCCTTTTCCTTTCTTTTTAATTCTTGTTTGGATCCTTCGATCCGGATGGGAACCACTAGCCCCTCATCGCTGGCTCGTCCCAGTCGCCGCCGGACCATGATCCCGTGGGAAATTGGTCCGGCGGGCGAGAAGGAAAGGAGAAGAGGGCACGGTCACAAAGCGATCTGTTCCCTTTTTTTTATTTTTTATTATTAATTATGTCAAATCAAATTAATTTTTATTCGGTTTTAATCTCTTAAAAAAATTATTGATTTTGATTCTAATTTTCTATAAAAAACATATCATAATATTAATTATT
>KE505015.1:508988-533532 GCA_000441515.1 Elaeis oleifera | reverse complement strand
GATCTTTTCTTCTACAAAAGGCAATAACAAGTATCAATTTTCTAATAAAGTTAGATAATTTAGATATTAATTGATACTTTTTATGTCAATTTGTGACATAAATCACTAGCACATGTTGTGAACCCAAGTTCTTTGTTTCGAATCGGATTCAAATTTAGTTCCAGATTGAGCTAATTAAATCTAATTAAACTCAAATTAATTTTAGTTTCCAATTAGGTTAACTCTTAGCTGATTGAGTCAAGTTTGTTGGCACATAATCAAGCTTCCACGTTCATAAATAATTTTTTGTCACGTGAAAAAGTTTGTTGGCAGTGCAGAATTCGGATTGGCGTCCCATGAGATGGGACGCCCTTTTCCTAGCCTATCTTTTATGGTTTCATGCTGAATTCATATGGGGCAGGGCTTTTTAAGTTGACTTTAGAGTTTTGATTGAATAGATAGGATTTGGTCAAGTTAGACTTGATCTTATCCAAACCCTAGTCGCCCCTATCAAGATTGGCACCACTTGGACCAAGAGTCCAAGTGGTTAAGGTCTCTTAAAATTAATTCATGCCAACTCATCTCCAAATTTTTTCCATGCTTACTTCTAATTAGCACCTCCCTTGTGGACCATTGGATGGCTTTGTGTGCTAATCAAGGGTGGAGAAATGAGGCACCAATTAAAAAAAGTTGCACGACCCTTCGAAGAAACATCACAAAATTTTTTTCGAAGAGTCTTTCTGTATGAAGTGACTCTTGGAATTAATTTTGATACTTCTACGTAAGAGATCAGACTTGGACCAATGTGTGAAGGGTGGAACGGTGTGAAAATGGGTATGAGAAATTGCTTGGAAGGGCGCGAGATGATTGGATAAGCATCTGATCTCCAAATATAAAACGGACATGCGTCGGGATTCAGATTCATTCAGAAAATTTTAATCTCTTCTTTCTTACATAAGTCTCTCCTCTTGTCTAATTATTTTCTTCCTTTTCTTGTTAGGACAAATCCTAAAATAGTAAGGATTAGTCCGATTTTAGGACAAGAGCCTAGGAAAAGATATAAGGAAGACAAGGAGACAAGAAAGATAGTGATAGGAAGGCTTGAAGGAGAGGAAAGAGACCCTGAGGTTCTTCTGTCTAAAAGATTTTCTTATATAATGCTGATATTTTCCACTACTTAACATATTCTGGAGATCCTCTGAAAAGTATTTTATCCGTTGGAGATACGAAAATAGCCGTTATAAGGTGCATGGGACAAAAGGCTACTTTTTTTAAACTAGTTGTTACAGACACCGGATCGGTTCAGTTTTTTTCTGAGTCGGCTCAGTCCTTCACTGGGTCAGCTTAGTTCTTCGCTGGGTCAGCTTAGTCACAGCAGGCTGAAAAACAGACTTTTTATCTTTTGATATGTTCTCAAACTTGATCGACTATCTTTCTGGCTGAGTCGGCTAAGTTGCTTATTGAGTTGGCTCAATTAAAATTGGGTCGGCTAAGTCTCCTGGGTCCAGAATTTTGACTTTCTATATTTTCTATTTTCTATATCCACTCAGATTGGATCGGCTCAATTTCTAACTGGGTCAGCTCGATTTGTGTGCCAAGCATGTCAAATGTTATTCTTCAGCCTTTCTTCTTCAATTTGATTTCTAGACTAGACTTACCTTCTAAACTTGATTTATTCCTCATTAAAACTCCTTGAAGGGTGTGTCTAATCTAGAGTTTCATCACTAAGATCTTGGATGGTGATTCTTCATTTGAATGTTGGAAAATACTTGAAAATTTGAGCTTCTTGAAACTTAAAACTATACATCCTTATAAACAATGTTAAAACTTAACAATTTATGCTCAAATATTTTGTTATCATCAAAATCAATCAAGATCAACACTCTCTCTATTGTTCCCTTTTTCAACTAACTTAAGCATCGGAGGGTCTTCCGTCAGATAACTTTCGATAAGTGGATTTCATGTTGTAAGTTTCTTGCCATCCAGCATTCAGGTGCAACAACTCGGCTCATCGCCGACCAACTCGTCGGAGATCAACAGCAACACCTCGTGTTCCGATGAATCAGAAATTGCCGAGCCCACTCACTAAGATAGCTGAAGTAGTGGTGGGTTGGGAGAAACCATCTAACTAGCTTGACGTCATTCACCAAATCGAGTCGCAATGGATTTGGGTAAGTTCCATCCTGGCAATAACTGCTCAATCTCTTGGCTACTAAGACTAGTGGTGTGCTATTGAGCTCGGCCCAAATTCTAGCAAACCAAAGCCCAGTAAAATGGCCTAGATCCAACTGATTCATAGGTTCCTAGGTTGGGCTTTTATTTAGGTCCATAAAGAATTCTTTGTACACCGCATGTGGTGTAAAAAAATACAATACCCCATCTAATTGGGCCACATAGCCACCACTTTCCAACGTACATTTAATGCCTGCAAATCTGCTTTTTCATTTAAAATTTTAAATGATGAAAATATTATTCTTCTTGTGAAAATTTATGACATCCTGTGGCCATATTATAAGATCCTACAGTCAAATTATAACTTCTTGCACGCATGATGTCATAAGAAAGAGGGATATTTTCATCATTTAAAAATTAATACATTTTTAATGACGAAAATGCCTTTATTCTTTATAACTTCTGGAAGAAAATTTATGACATCCTATGTATCATAATTTGACTGCAGGATGTCATAATATGGCCACAGAATATCATAATTTTTTAGAAAATGAGGGATATTTTCATCATTCAAAATTTCAAACAAAAAGTATAACTGCAGACATTAAATGCGTATTAAAAAATAGTGGCTATATACTTTAATATGATTGGGTGGTGCTCTCCATATCAATTTTATTGCACCGCATGCGGTGCACAAAGGCTTTCTATCTCTTAGGTCCATTGCTTAAGGGTAAGGGCTAAATTACAAATGACGAGGGTCCAAGGTCACCACTTTTAAAATCCAAGAATCAGGGCCCATTTGTTTACCATGGCTCAAAGAACAAATGGAGTACGGGAAAGAAGGAGGCAAATAGTTCTGACCATGATTTGCCTTCGTCTTCTACCATTCCAGTATCTTCATCTTCAACTCCTTTTGTTTCTTTCAACTGCTGCTCAGAAAAGAATGCTAGGAGCAAGGAATTACCGGACGAATTTGCAAAAAATCAAGATTCAGGTATTCATATTAAAGCTAAAACTATCTTGTCAAGGTGGGGATTTATTTACAACCTATGGTGAAGCGAACTTACAGAGCTCTATTGAAAATTCATAATTAACTGATGCTCCGGATGTTGTGAAGGAATCAATGGATGCTGTTATTTTGCTTTGGTGTGCATTGGAAATTAATCCAGGAATTGAGGATGACGATGCCCGTTTACCCAAGGTGATACTCTATGAAAATTCTTCTTTAGAGGGGTCGGTGAACACTCTTTGATTCTTGCAGTTAGAAGGTTGATTCAGGTTCACAATCCTTATATTTGTGTTTATTTTTGAATCAAGATTGTTTGGTGGAAGTTTGGTTAATGCCCAGCATCGTCTTCCTCGGTGGGGTTTCTATTCAGTTGCGTCCCTAGGTTTGAAAAGTGGTATAATTGCTATTAGCAACAGGTGGGATATAAGAATTGATGTGTTCGATAATTGCTCCCAGCAAGTTATTTTGTCATAATGGAGCCTGGTAGATCCCCGTGGGTCTTGATAGCTGTCTATATAGATCCAAAGCATCGTCAAAGGGACACACTGTGGTTGGAGGTTTCTTTATTGATTGTTCAAGGTTTACCAACTCTGATTGCAGATGATTTTAATTATATTGATGAGCCGAAAGCAAGAAAGGTGATAAGCCTTTTACTGAGAAGATTGGAATCCAAGAGTTTAGGGATTTCTTATCCTCAAATGGTTTATTAGATCATGGATATTAAGGAGCATATTTTATTTGGTGTAATAATCGTGAAGATCAAACTAGAGTTTGGAGCATAGTGACAGAGCTTTTGTAACTAGAAATTAGATTTAACGATTTTTTGACTACCAAGTGTGTCATCTGTCCCATATTGCATTTGATCATTATCCTATTATTGTTGATAACGCTACAGCAATCAGTTGTAAATCCTTTTTTCAGTTTGAGAAGTTCTAATTATACTATTTTCAGTCTTGGAATGTTATTTGTAGAACTTGGAATATTCCTGCTAGAGGTGACGGTAACCCGACGGCTAAAACTTTTGAAGAGGATGTTGAAATAATGGAATAGGTTAGTTGGTAATATTTTTTAAGAATTAGAGAAAATTGAAGCAGTTATTGTTACAAAGGAAAGCTAGTAATGGTAACAGATTACAACCTGCTGTCCGGCTAAGCAACCTAAGAGGTGGGGTGAGGGGTGAATTGGATTTTTCTAAAAATTGAAGTGCAATGTGCGACAACAAAATAGTTTTTAAAGATGCAACTGATGTGAAGAGGCAAGCATAGAAATATATAAGATAAAAAATAATAAGCAAGATAAAAAATCAAAATATCACAAACACTGAAAATTTATAATAGATCGGTGCCAAACAAAGCACCAACATCCATACCAAGCTTCTACTTAAGAATTTTCAATTCACTAATCATTTTTAAATGATTACAAAGTCGGATCCTACTGACCAAGATTCTTAGTTTTTTTAAACTAGTTACTTATTTTCCAGACATGAGCCAATCTAATATACTCCATTTCCAAGTACGGGTCAATCTATCTCGAAGTTTTGGCTCATCTAAAACTTATCCCCATAAGTATAAAAATGAAATAATAGAAACAATTCAAGTTTCTTGATGAGTAAAATATAAACAATAAAAATACTTTACAAATGATGATTGAAGAAACCTTTTAAACGTACTCTTCGGCCAAAAGAGAACAATAAAAGCACTTGGAAGATATGGTTAGAGTTGGAGTGAATACTTGTTGCAGTAATGCTTCAATCTCTTTGGAAGACCTTTCTCTTTGATTCTTGATATCTTTTTCCTCTTTTGGAAACTTTTACTAGCTCAATAGATGGTAGAAAATCAATACTTGCTACTAAGGACTATTGAAGAGTGGTTGAGGAGCATTAAATATAATTTTTCAAGTTGAAAACTAATCATTATGGCTGATTAGGATATAGGAGTCGACACTAGTGTCATCTCCCAGAATAGGTGTCGACACTAATATCGCCCCTTTTGGGAAATAAGAACAAAGCTTATGCTCCATCCTGTGGCACAGTAGGGTCAACACTAGTATCACCCCCTATTGGTGTGCCAAGTATGCCAACATCTCATTTGAAGGAAAAAGTGTTAGGGGTCACCCCTAAGCTCCAGAGACCTGTCCTTGATATCCAAATTATTGACTTTTCATATTTTGATATTGAACATCACAAATCACCTCCTATCCATCTAAAGTCATTTTCTTATACCTTTTAAGCTCCCGAAAGCTATCATTCTTGCCACCAATTTTGAAAATTAAATCTTCGGCCTTCTCTATATATCTTTATTTATCAAACTTCATGAATTTTTTTGAAATAAACTTTTAAACTACTTTAAAAATATACAGCCATTAGTATCTCTCATAAATATTTTATAATTATCAAAATCAATACTTAGATTAACACAATCATATGAGATGGGCCTTCTTCGTACCAACTTCTCACAACACAATTCTATTCTTAGACAACAAGAGGTTTCTAACCATAGAAATCCAGATGACTTAGAGAAGGAGATAGTAATATAAAATCTTTTCATCATGCTACTATCATCAAATGAAGTAAAAATCGTACTCATTTTATAAATGATAGTAATGGAAACGAGTTAGAAGATGAAGACGCAATTAAATTTGGACTTTTGCAATTTTTAAATCAAGATGGATGTTAGTTGATGACGAGGAGGAGGTTATAGACGGTACTAATAGTTTTCATCCAGCTTTTACATTATTGAGCTCAGAAATAATATTTTGTTAAGATCTATTGATGATAAAGAGATTGAGGACACTCTCCGGTCTCTGTCTGGTGATAAGACTCTCGATTCTGATAATTTTCCTCCTTTTTTTTCAAATACTATGAGCTTGTTTTGCAAAAGGACATTTGCCTTATGGTGAAGCAATTTTTCCTTATGCGACACCATAGTTCTGGAAGCATACATTTATCATACTTATACGATAAAGGTCGAATGCATCTAGTCCTGCACATAATTAATTTATGCACTTCTTTATATAAAATTATTGCAAAGTTGATGGCCAATAGAATGTAAAATGTTTTATATTCTCTTATTATTCCAGAATAGCATGCATCTATAAAAGACAGAAGCATATCTAATAATATTTTAGTGGCCCAAGAGATTATATATAGCTTCCAAAAGATGTCATCTAGAAGGGTTATATGGCTATTAAATTGGACATGGAATGGGCTTATGGCAGAATCAAGCAGCTTCGTGGCTGTATTGAGTCACTGTCTTTTGCTATTTTAATAAATAATATACCATCAGAAACTTTTCATTCTTTCTGTTGGTTTGAGACAAGGGTGCCAATATCACCATATTTGTTTATTATTTATGCAGATACCTTATCAAGAATGCTTCATTTTGTAGCGTTGACAAATTCTTTATCAGTTTATCAACTAGCTAACTTGAGTATCTATATTTCCTATGCTTTTTTATGGATGATTTTGTTTTGTTTGCTCGTATGACATTGAACAATGCTAAGGTGTTATCACATATTCTTGAGGATTATTGTAGAGCTTTTGGACAGCGAGTTAATTTTGAAAAGACATCTATCAGATTTAGCCCAAAGGTAACACTTTATCTCTATTGGGTTTGGCACCTTGAATTTGACCTTGGTTGGTTGATGGAAGCCCAAAAACTCAAGGATTGATGGAGAAATCACAAGATTGAGCTCAATTAGGTTCGAACCAGAAGTGAACCAGCCAATTTGGAGCTAAACTGGCCAAATTGGAGGTGAACCGAAGAAGAACCAACAGAGAACCGGCTTAAAACCCCTTGAACTGGCCCTAAACCACTGAGAACTGGGTTGAATTAGGCTAAATCGGGGCTAAACTGAGCATCGGACCGGTTACAGCACCCCTAAATCGATGCTGGACTAGGGCTATTGGCGGGAGCCTTCTGGACCGTCCAATCAACGCGATCGGATGGTTGGCATGAAGGGCATCTTAAGGCTACTGTGGAGACCGGATCTGGTGCACCAGCTAGCAGAAGATTGCTGTGATCAACAGTGATCTGTGCATCAGATCGACGATCGGATAGCTAAAAGTGGTTTCAATTCAAATGAGTGTATCATGGTGATTTCTTATTCATTCACTATAAGAAAAATCTTTTTTTCTGACGGCTATTAGTAATGGCAATTTTGCTGTCACTAATAATTTTTTACCGATGGCAAATGGCAATCAACAAATTGGCCATCGTAAAAAAAAATTTTAGCAATGACATTTTTGGCTTTTAACGATGACTAGTTGCATTGTTAATAAAAATAATTTATTTTTAATTTATTTCTAGGATTATTAGTGACGAAGTTATCTTGTTAGTGATGGCATTTTGTCATCGCTAATAACCCTAAATTCCCCCCACCCCTCAATTCCCATGATTTTTATCTAATTGCGCGCCCTCATTTTCTCCTACCCCCTCTTATTTTCCCCCGCCGACGACCGACCCTCCCCAAGATTTCCCCTTCCCGAGCCTTCGGGTCCGTTTCCCCGCTGGCGGTCGACCAACCACCAGATCCTGCTTTCTCGAGCCTCTGGCTGCCTCCCCGAGCCCCCGTTCGTTAGATCCCGAGCCCCTCAACTACCTCCTGCCTCCCCGAGCCCTGACTGCCTCCCCGAGCCCCTGGCTTGCCTCTCCCGGCCCCCTCTTTCCTCCACCACTGGATCGAGCTTTCTCGAGCCTCCGACCGCCTCTCCGAGCCCGATCCCCGACCGCCTCCCCAAGCCCCATCCGTCGGATCGTGAGCCCCTTGGCCGCCTCCCACCTCCCCCGACTGCCTCCGATCTCCCTCTTTCCCCAGTCACCGGATCTGGCTTCCCTGAGCTGCCAGTCGTCTCCCGAACCCCGAGCCCTCAGCCCTCGGCCCGCTTCCTCGAGCCACCGAACCGCCTCCCCAAGCTGCCAGACCGTTGCCCCCACCTCCCCCTTTCAAATGCCCAGCCGTCGGAGCGTTGCACTACCGACCTGTTGCCAGACCCGTGCCGGACCCAACGTCGAACCAACACCACTGTCAAAGCCATCAAGTGATTTTTAACGATGGCTCCATCACCATCGCAACAACCCATTCCCACCTTCTAAATTTTAATATTTAAAATTATATTTATTTGATTAATTTAAATTAATAATACTTAAATATTAATAATATTTAAATTAATAATATTATTAATTTAAATAATATTATTAATATTATTATTTAAATTAATAATTATTCTTGAGAGGTAGAGCTACTTTGGGAAGCTCTCCGATGAGAGTAGCCCTACTGCCTTTGACGGCAGGGGTTCAAGATCGGGCCACTATCGGATCAGTTCTGACCTACTCATCTACTCTAGTGACAGTCGAAGTAGCTCGATAATTGGACTCTAGGCCCTAGGCCCGATCTGAAGTTTAAAAAAATTTGGATCGGACTCAAAGAGCGGTGTGGCCTAGCCCATCCCATCTCATTTTCAGTCCTTTTTACAATCCCACTAGGTACTTTGGAACCTCTAGGATGAGATTTGCTTGGATGCTATGCTGGTGTGCTCGCACGGCCTAATCATTTGGCACACTCTAAGTCTGCATGTGTGGGACGTGCATCCCGACCGTCCTTATTTGCAATGATGTCCTTTACTTAAAATTTAGTATTTTAAAATTTTAAAATTTGCATTGCATATAACGATAGATCCATCTTTACAAGCCTTAAGGTTGCCTTCTTCTTCTTATGGTTGCTTTCTTATTTTTTCTGAAGATGATTCCAACTTAATTAATAGATATTGAAGGGAATGGCTCCACAGATTGCTATGGACTCTTTTTCTTATTCTCATATGATGTCTAAAACCTGAGGGATGCTAATGAATTTTGCTTGTTATATTCTTATGGTTGCCTTTTTATTTTCTCTAATGATAATCTAAACTAAATGGATATTGAAGGGACTGGAAAGATAAATGTCAAACATAACTAATCAAAATTTCTAAATCTATGAGAGCCTCACAATGTAACTGATGGCTTTATAAACCACCACAACCTCATCATGATCTAACTAACTGTGTACAAGTACATAACATCTCCAATTCTTGACCAACTCTTCATGCATCATCAAAACAAATAAAGAAAATCAGGAGTCATGAAATATTAACAAAAATTCGAACTTATACTTCCATGTATATGGAACTTTCCATCTTAAGTCTAATGGGATTTGGACTCCCATCAAGTATATGGAATTATGACTCCTATCTAAATGAGGCATTGTGGGAAAAAGAAATCGATGTCATCCATCTCAAAAAGTGGAAAAAAGGAACAAGGCATGGCCATCTAAATACAAGAAAAAAAGGTGTGAGTCATCGTGAAAATATTGGGTGTCATCCATCTCCAAAATACAAAAAACAAAAAAAAACAATGTGAGGCATCCTTAAAAATATCTTGGGATTGACTCCAACACAAAGATTTTTACTAGGTATGGATGGAATCCCATCACACAATATATATACTTCTTTAACGTTGTCCTTGATCCGTAACAGATGGCGCACCACAGCAGACCTATCCCTAGACCTGCCAACCGATGTCGATCCTCCATCAGAGAGATTAGATATTGTGTAAGATTGTTAATTAGTATCTATAATGTATGAGCAGAAAATAATTCTCATCCAGTAGTTTATGATAATGTGTTATCTGCATAAAAAAAGAAGAAGAAGCATAAAAAAGTATTACCTTTATGCCAGCATGGTTACAAAGATAGAAGTCAAACTTCATCGGATGATAAATACTTGTGTCAACCACAGCTCCTAATCAAACCATTATAACATTACTTCCTACTCCAAGCATACAAAATACTATATTACTTTTATGAATATGGTACAAAGTCAAGGTATCATGATATACAGTTAATAAATATGATATATAATTATTTATTCTGATACACAGTTAATCCAATATGATACATAGCTATTTTATTTTCAGAGATTATAAATCATGTCTTCTAAGGCTGGAGACGTCACAGCTGAGGAGAGAGCTCTCATGCAGCCAGCTCGCATGATTCTGCATCACATATATCATATGATAAACTCTAATACTTTAGATATTCTTTTTATGTTATTTTATCCTTTATTATCTAATATAACATTCTTTATGATGTTTTAATACTCTCAGGTTCAGACACCGTGGATTCATCAGTGACCCCACAGTCACATATAGTAGCACTCGGCTCCCAGTGTCAACGGTGTGGTAGAGGATCCGCTCGGCTCATGGCACTTCTAACTCAGTTAGAGGATAAAGAGCTTATTCATATTCAGAGCCACTGGTAAGTACTATATCTTCACTAAATTTGTTTAAAATTTAGCCATTGTACAGTCTAACATTTATTGTTTAAAATCAATTTTGCAGTGCATTTACAGAGACTAGGGTGCCTCATGTGATTATCGGGATCATCCGACCATTGATGCTAAGGTCGGTAAATGAGTTCTCTATTTGGCCGTCAGGGGCTCGGATGTAGTTTGGGAGATATTTCTGGTACATCAAAGGTGTTTAATTTTAAATTCATGGTGGATTTATATTCTATTTATTAATACATGCTTGCTTCTACTTGTAGAGGTACTATTGATTCGAGACTCCTCAGGATGAGGAGGTTGGCCGCCAAATCTTCAAGGAGATGGCCACCCATAGGTTTCGAGATGGGTTATACAGCCTTAGGCAGTCCGTCAGATAGCACTCCAGTTTCAAGTCACCATCGAACTAAAAGTCTTACATAGATCACTGGATGCAGGTGGACATATGGGAGGCCCTTTACGACTAGTGGACTACTGAGGAGTACTCTGATAGGTGGCAGAGGGCATGGTAGAATCGGTCCACCCAGCAGCATCTGATAAGTACACTAGCAGCTCCATTGGCACACATGTTATGGCCAATAGATTAGTAAAAATTCTATACTTAAATTAATTTCATATTAAATTGATCATATATATATTTTAATTAATTTAATTTATTATTTATTTATTGTAGATATGGCAACTGGGTCATGCATCAGGGCAGTTGTAGATATGGGAGGCCACACACCAGTCTAAGAGGACTGGTGATTTCTTAGATCCTCGATCTCCACAGATCATGGTAACAAACTTAAAATATTATTTATTAAGTTTTATATATACTGATATGTATGCACTAATGAATTTTAAACTGTATAGGCGGATTACATAAAGTATCTCTTATTGCAGCATGGTGAGGACCCATCCTCTCAACCCCTCCTTGATCTCGAGGGATAGCTCAGGACCATTGGAGGGTGAGTAGGAGCTGGATCATAGGATTCAATCACAACTTCGATCCTCCAGTAGCTCAGTACTCTTCATCAACATCCTCCTCTCAGGATCTGACAACCCAGATATGGGCTGACACACATATGGAGGAGGTCATGGAGAGACTTTGAAGCCAGCGATCTTAGAGCTTTCGAGACACCGTTCGCGATACGATCGTTGAGATTCTCCAAGATCTGCATCTGCACATCAGCTGGGCCCATTATCACAGCCATCACAGGTAAGTCTATTAATAATTTCTTTACTTGTTTAAATTTTATATTTAAAAATTCATATGTTTAGGCTTGAGTTCGAGAACAAGATCGAAGGGGTAAAATTCAATCTAATAATCTAAACAATGGGTTGGAGGTGTCTATAGCTCCGTATCATTGAATAGAACATATAGAAATAATCTGCTCGAGAATCAAAATAGTATATCGAAATATATATCTCTGTATTGATATATACACTTTCATATCAAAATTTATTAATAATATTTTATTTTCTTCATTACAGAATATTAAGACATCCGGCTCTCATCTATCAACTGCTGAAGAGGACATACAGGAGTAGAAGGAGGATAAGGAGGATGACGACGAGGATCTTACATAATTTATTTTTTTATATGTATGTAATTTTAAACTTATAAAGCAGTATAAATTTATAAATTTATATAATTTATATTTTTAATATAATATAATTAATTTTTATTATGATTATGTTAAATAATTATTATTTTATTATAATATATTTTAAAAATAATTTAAATAATTTAAATATTAATTATAATTTAAAAAATAAAATTATTAGTGATGACTCTGCCATCGTTAATAATTTTTTTTAAATTTTAATTAAAAAAATTAAAAGCTATTAATGATGGTAGTAGCGATGATAACTTTCATTGTTAATAATTTTTAATACTTTAATTAAATAAAATAATTAACGATGAGGTTATTTTGTTGGGTTTTAGCGACGACATGCTATCGCTAATACTATTAGCGAAATAACTATTAGTGATGGTAATTAGCCATCGCTAATAGTCTGATTTTTTGTAGCGATTATAGGTATGCTTGGACTCTATAAAAAGCTTACGACGAGCTCTATGACGTGGTGGTAGAGTTTATGATGGCTGGAGTATCTCTTTGAGGGTTTTGAGAGATTTTGCTGGGGATGTGTGCTTCTTGTTGAGAAATTAACATATGAGAGTTGAGAGTGTATGATCTCTTCTTATATTTATGAATTTCTCTTATACTAAAATTTCATTCTCCATGGAGGTAAGCCTTGAGCCAATCCATATTATTTGATTATATTTTGTGCTTCTTTCTTCATCCTTTCTCTTATGGTATCGACATCATCATCGATGTTACATTTTTCGATGGAGATCCATATTCCACACTCATACGAGATTTTTCAACAAGTGGTATCAAAGCGCAGGATTGTCTGAATTATGGTGGTGTTGATCGAGGTTGGAAAGATAGAGAAGACAGGCTCAATCAAGATAGAGATCAACCAGTTTGATGGAAAGAGTAATTTCTCTCTGAGGAAGCAAGGGTGAAAAATGTACTCATCCAATATGGATTGATTAATGCTCTCTTGTATGAGGAGAAGCCAACTATCATGAAGGAGAAGGATTGAAAGTGGCTCCAAATGTAGGTGGTGAGCACGATCTGCTTGTACTTGATGGATGATATGGTGATCCATCTACTTAACGAGACTTCTCTAATGATGATATGGTCGAAGCTCGAGGAGATATACATAATGAAGATTCTGACTAATGCTCTCTTTCTCTAGAAGCAATTCTATCAGCTATTGATGAGTGAGAGATGGAGTGTGCAGGAGCATCTCAGTAACTTTCAAAAGATCCTCACTGATCTTCTTAGCATTAGTGAGAAAGTTGAGGAGAAGATCAGGACGTTGGTCTTGTTTTATCACTTCTCCTTTTATTTGAGTCTTTGGTGACTACTCTTCTTATAGAGAAGAGCACCATCAAGATGGATAAGATCACTTCTACACTTCTTTAGAATGAGATTCTGAGGCAAGAGAATCGAGCCTTGAGTTCAGACAAGACTCAACTTTGGTGGTGATTGGAGGTGGTGGTGATAGAGGATGAAATGGCAAAGGATCGTAAGGTAGGCAATCCAAGTCCAAGTCAAGAGAATTTAGCAAGATCAGATGCTACCAATGTGATAAATTGGGGCATCGAGTTAGAAATTGCCCACAGCTCAAAGATCAGATGAAGGCTACTGTAGCAGAGGTTCATGGTAGCGACACTGATGAGATTGATGATGTGTATATAATCTCTGATGAGGTATCTACTTCTTTTCCTCAGTAATTTTAGATTCAGCTTGCTCGTATCATGTTTGTCATAGAAATGAGCTGTTTGACTCTCTAGAGAGTAGTGAAGGTACTATCTATTTATCAGATGGATCGAACTGTGCGATCAAAGGCATTGAGACAGTCAGCATGCAGACACATGATGGAGCAATAAGAAGTTAGATGGGGTCCGATATATATCCAGTTTTAGAAGTAATCTGATTTACTGAGCAGACTGGATTCAAATAGCTATAGATGGAGAGCTGATGATGGAGTCTGAAAATTATATGTGGCAGAAGGATTGCCTTGAAGAAAAAAAGTATAGAGGATACTATCTCTTGGTAGGGAGCTTAGTGCAAGGTGGAGCTCCAGATGCAGGTGGATTAAGCACGAGATGAAAAACTCGAGAGGATGACAAGCAACATCACAAAGTGAAGCTCTTATTGCTATAGGAGGCTATCCTGAGCAAGTCTCAGATCAGATAGGTCACAGCATATGATAGAGATGAGATCGAGCGGCTGAGCTTAACTTCCATGTCTGTCCATCCATGAGTAGCCAGGCATTCACCCTAGAGCATGAGGACGAGATCATTCACAAGCTCTCAAATCTATGTGGAGGTCGAATATCAAGTCAAGGTGGAGATTTGTCAGATTTGGTGCCTCAAATTTGACCTTGGTTGGTTGATGGAAACCCAAAACTCAAGGATTGATGGAGAAATCATAAGATTGAGCTTCGTTGGTTCGAACCAAAGTTAACCGACCAATTTGGAGCTGAACCGACCAAATTGAAGGTGAACTGATGAAAACCAGTAGAGAACTAGCTTAAAACCCTTGAACCAGTCCTAAACCACTGAGAACTGGGTTGAATTGAGCTGAACCGGGCTAAATCAGCCTGAATCAGGGCTGAACCAGGCACTGGATTGGTTACAGTGCCCTTGAAACAGTGCTGGACCAAGGCTATTGGCAAGAGCCTTCTGGACCATCCAATCAATGCGATCGGATGATTGGCATTAAGGGCACCTTAAGGCTACTATGGAGATCAGATCTGGTGCACAGGGCAGTAGAAGATTATGGCGATCAACGGCAATCTATGCATCAAATCGGCAATCAGACAGCTGAGAGTGATTTCAGTTCAAATGAGTGTATCTTGATGGTTTCTTATCCGTTTTAGATGTTCTTGGGCTTTATAAAAAGTTTGCAATGAGCTCTATGATGTGATGATAAGTTTATGGTAGCTGAAGTGTCTCTTTAAGGGTTTTGAGAGATTTTGTAAGGGATATGTGTTTCTTGTTAAGAGATTGATGTATAAGAGTTGAGAGTGTGTGATCTCCTCTTGTACTTATAAATTCTCTCAAAGTGAAGTTGCATATCCCGTGGAGGTAAGTCTTAAGCTGATCCACATTATTTGATTATATTTTATACTTCTTTCTTCATCCTTTCTCTTGTGGTATTGACATCATCATCAGTGTTGCAATCTTGGGCAGAGATCCATATTCTGTACTCGTAAGGGATTCCCCAACAATCTCCACAATGGATTAAAAATTATTTGCATATTAGATAATCAGATAGGACCTAAATTTATTTAGGAGTACCTATTTCTAGTAAGGGATTGTCCTCAGCTGACTTTGATGGTTTGATTCATCAATTTTTGAGGAGATTGGAAGGTTACAAGTGGAAGGCTTTGTCTATGGCGGGCAAAGTTGTTTTAATAAAATCTATTCTTCCATCTCTTCCTATTTATTTAATCTCTAATAATGTTATCCCTAAAGGTATTCTGATGAAACTAGAAGGAATTGTTAGGAATTTTTTATGTGGTTCATTAGATTCTTTTGAAGAATACATCTACTATCGCAGGATTGTATTTGCCAACCTATTACTCTAGGAAGGTTGGGAATTCCATCTTTAATTACGAGGGAGAGGCTTTATTGGCTAAGCACACTGTACAATTTATGTTGGCCGATGAAGGTTTGTGGGTCTTTTTTATGAGAGCAAAATATGGAGGTTGGTCATTCTTATCCTACATGGTCTAGTCTCGAAATTGTTCCTCTATTTGACTAAAGATTTGTTCTTTAGCTCCATTGGTATATTCTAATTTCAAGTGGCCTGTTTGTAATGGAGCTTCTATTGATGTTGCTCAGGACCCATGAATATCTTATATTCCTATTTCACATTGGCCTGCTCTAGTAGATGTTAGTACATTGATCAATTTTAAAGTTAGAGATCATATGATTATAGATTTGGATGGTGAGAAAGAATGGAATAAATTCATCATTATGCAGAATTTTTCTCAAGGTATGGCAGAAAGGATTTTATTTATCCCAAAATTAGGGAGAGCTGGTGTTGATAGGTTAGGATGAAGTCCATCTTTAGGATTGTCTGCTAAAGTTACAAATTTTTATAAACTTATGATGCTCAAGCTTCATCCATTCGAGAACTTGGTTGGATATGGAAATTCTTATTCATCCTGGAATTACTTTGTTTTTGTGGAAAGTTGCTTGGAACCAGCTTTCATATTATGATTTTCTTGACTAGCATGGTCTACATATTTCAAATTATTATTATATTTGTCCAAGCATTGAAGAATCAATTGCTCATGTTATTCTGAATTATAGATTGGCTATACAAATTTGGAGATTGGGTCCTACTACTAGTGTTCATATTATTTCAATGCTATCTATGGGGAAATTTGTTCAGAAGGTTAAAGAGAAATTGCGACAGATAATAAAAGGTATAAGGCAGCAGTAATATCCTATATTGCCGATCATAGTTGGCTAGAAATGAGCAGATGTTTCAAATATCTTTTATAGCCCTAAATTAGTTTTAATGAAAGCATCTAGTTTAGCTCAGAATTCACTTATACAAGTGCTATTAAGGTTTTTTTGATAGCAAGGGAAATTATGGCTTTTTCCTCATAGGCTCTACATCTTCTTAGATGATTTATTTTACTTGAGAGTCACCATCCTTGTGTTTCCTTAAAGTTGACTTTGATGATAGTAATCTCAATAAAGTTTGGTAGTGCTAGTTTCTTATTAGAACTATTGCTACTAAAATCCAACCTAGCTAGGATGATCTAGAGGGCATTATTCGATTCACGATGGTAGAAATAATCTATCTTTGGAGTTATGGATCTATACATAAAAGAATGAAAAAACTCACCAGATTGGCTTCTATTGGGCGCTCTAATGCCTAAGTCAGCTCGGACTTTAGAATAACAATAAAGAAATATAAGAACAGACTAATGTTATCCTGCTCTGGTTGATGTTAGGTCGAGTTGGAGATGATCGGCTTGGATTTGGTCGGCATTTGGCCGAGCTAGGGATGGTCATCCTAGTTTTGATCTGGTCCGCATCTGATCGATCTAGATATGGTAGACCTTAAGTCCCAATCTAGTCGGTGTCTAGCCGATCTGGAGATGGTTGGCCTCTGGTTCTAATCGATGTATGGTCGATCTAAAGATGGTCAGTCCTAGGTTCCAACCTAGTTATAAGAGGTGATGTCAAGGAGGAACCAAATGGTGGTACCAAGGAGATGGAGGTCATGGATGAGGAGGGTGCTAGTGGGGTGCAGTTATGGGCTGTGATGGCCAAGGCATCGATGAAATCAGGCTTAAGGGCATCATTGGATGGGAAACTCGAGGCCCTTTTGTAGATAGTGATGACCTCATTTGTGGAGCTGAGATTGAGGTGGGAGGCGTCAAGCGAGAGAAAAAGACTATAAAGCTTTTCTACAGCATGGGAGTTGGTTAAATCTGACCTCTTCTCTTCAAAATCACTAAATCTCATAATGTTAAGCTCTGTTCCATTGATTTAAGAGGGCTGTCACCATCAGGAGAGAGCCAGATGGTCTTATCTCAGGAGAGAAGAGGAGCCCATTTATAGCCAATGGAAGAAGGAGAACAGAACATAAGTCCCGACATTCATAGAGTGGATGTGGGAGCCATCAAGTATGTTGTTCCTTTCATTTAATTTAAAAGGAAAAGAGGATGCATTATTTGAGGAGAGAGGGAGAGCCTTAAATAAAGAGAGAAGAGGAGCATTAATTAGAGGGAGAGTCTTGGGATGAGTGGGCATAACTCTCCTGATAAGTTTGTGGGCTTTATATAGAGGGATAAAGATGAACGAACCAGGGAAGAGAGAGGTGATGGAGTCAAGGAATGCTAGCTGTATGAGATAATATTCAACATTTCTTTCATTTACAATTCACAGAATCATAGAGTTGTTTCAATTTGAAATGAGTGATTCTTATGAAGCCAGCAAGGGCAAGATCATGTGTCTCTCCATTTATCTCGCCATCCATAATTAAAATTCTCGGGATCGCCAAAGACTTCCTGAGTTGTTGCCATTCTTATCCGGATTCTTAGTAACCATCCATAATTTGAATCTATTTGAAATTAATGTCCATTATGTAGAATGTATAATACCATATCAAGAACTATAAATGGTGAGTCCATTTGTTTGAGATTGCAATATCAATGGTTATGTACTACTTGCAAAGGATTGATTCACAGTAAGTCATTTGAATGCAACCCATGTTATACCTAAAGGCAACACTATGATTGTGGTCAAGTGGCTTTTTTACTATATTCAATCGACACTACTTCTGATCCTATACTATGTGATTGCTCAAGTATGGCTGCTTCTACACTAACTTATGAGGTGACTTATGTTTATAGAGAGGCAAATAATGCAGCTAATTAGGTAGCAACTTATATGGCTTATCATTCAGGAATAATTGTTTGGACTGCTGCTTCGAAACTTCTTTTAGACTTTCTTTTCATATTTACATTCTAATTGATATGGATGTATTTTACTAGATTACTTTAATATATCTAACATTAAAAAATGAGAAAAAAAATAAATGGGGGATGACATTGGGTCAGATAGGCCAATACCCACATATGCTATGTAATTAAAAACCCCATATCCATACCCAATTGGGGTCGAGTTGGATCAGGTAGAAGTATGGGTCGAGTTGATAAGAGGGGTTAGGTCGAATCGGATTGGCTTAGGTAAGGTGTTGAAAAATGTATCCTAAAGTCAATCATCTATTTGTAAATGATTGTGCTATTTATAAATTATATATAAATTATTAATTAATAAAATTATTTAATATTTTCATCATAAATTATACATCTTCTTTATTAAACTTCTGTATTATGATGAAATCCTTAGAACTACTTTCAATCGATAAAGAAGGATTTATCATATGGTTCTTAAACTTGTTCACGATCAAATGATAAGTTATTACTAGGATGATAATGTTTATCAAGTATAGATCGTTGTATGCCATATGATATGAATTAGTTATCCTCGTAACCAAGGAGTGTGAAGATACTGGTATGGCATGCAAATAAAATGTAGAAGTACAGTTTACTAAACATGACCAACTGTGAAGCATTCTGCTATCAAGAGTAGCTCGAGAAGGAAATGGATATAAGTGTTCCTCCGATCTGAGATCACCATGGTGACTTGCAAGCAACTCACTGTGCTTTAGTACTGGACTATCTGAATTTTAATTCAGTGATAGAAGATTTCTGGACGTAGTCAAATACTTGTGAAGTCGGTGTGTGAGTCAAGATGGGATTGATCGCTCCTAATTTCAAGAGATAGTGCTATATTATATTTTAATTTAGTAAAACCTCAACAAGGATAATCTTTGTGGGAGTCAGAATTTATAAGGTTAAGACACAAATCAGATGTACTGGAGTTGACAGTTTAACTCTAAAGTCATCCTGAGTATTGAGGATCAAAGAGATGAATTATACTATAATCATATGTCAATAGATTCTTGAATGTTATTTTGCAATCATTCGGCTTATCCAGACATCGAGTATTATTACTAGATGATCTACAAAAATTTATTCCTATGTTACCAGCTTAGGTTCGAAACTATGGGGTCACACACAATAAAAGTTTCTGTTTGATCAGTATTGGATCTGTACACTAAGAGCTAGATTGGCTGACACTTGTAAAATATTCTTTGGATATAATTTATAATTTGACTTTGATATTAATAACATTGGATTATTTTCATTCATATTGTGTCTAATAGTAGTTATGAATCATCCACTGGATTAATCGGTATGGTAACATATATTCTCAAAATTAAAAATTTGAGATATGTGTTATTATATTTAACTCATAAATTGCTCCTGATCGTAGGATCATCATAGGGATAGTGATCGATCTAAAAGATTGGTGTATAATCACTTCCTTCGAGTAGATAAGTCTTGAATCTATGGTGTGGAGACATTGAAGTAAAAGTATATATGCTTGTTAAGAATAAAGATACTGAGCATGATCATTTATGAATAGTCACAAGAAAATTTATCTTCTCATCAGTGACATGTTCATAGCTATGGTTGTATGTTTAGTTCTCTGACCTGAGGTGCATCGATCATTCACCTTGAGGGTGATATAGTTTGACTACACCATAACTCGATCTCCTGATTATACGGAGCCTTAAGATATATGTTGGCTGCTGTATATTTATTATAGGATTTAGATTGTACCAAAATGAGATCTATCAAGATAGAGGAGGAGCAATCCTATGTAGATTATGAGATTGAGTCCACAAACCCATGACCATGGCACTGTGAAAGATAAAAAGATATTTCTATTAGATTTTACATCGGACTCAAATCGAATGATTCTATCATATGACAGTGATGAAGTTTGATGAGTTAACCTTGATCTCGATCCTGTCGGAACTCATGATAAAGAATCAGATCATACGATAACTACACCTAGAGGTTTATCTCTTCAATTCTGCTGGTTTATCACTATATATTGCTAGATATCACTGATGGATTATGAGAGCTTACTAGGATCATGATGGATCGATGATTCTTGATAGGAGTGAGTTAAAATTATTTCAATCTATTGAAAGAAGTTTCAATAATACTATAATGGAGATCAAGGTATATCTCACTACTAGATAAAATTGAATCTACGGGGTCACACAATAAGAGAATTAATCTTGGATTGAATCAATTGAGCTTGTGAAGTCATAATTGGATTAGGATTTGATAAAATTCTATTGGATTTAGGTGCACCATGCTAGCACTGGTTAAATTCAAATTCTACTCTGGACTTGGTTCCTTATTAGATAAGGATTAGATCAAATCAAGAGCCTTCATCCTAACCTAATCTTGTTGGGTTTAAGGGGCACCACTTTGGGCACCCATTTGGAATGGATCCAACCCATTTGGAAGTGCAAGCCTCAAGCTTTCCTCTTTTACCCATTTGACTTATCACTGAATTTTGAAAAGTATCTTGTGGGGTGCACGCCACCTCAAGATGAGATCCAGAAGGGCACACGCCCCCTATTCTTCTGACAGGTTCCATGTGCGCAAGCCACATGGAATGCATGTGGAGATCGAGAGGGGAACATGCCCCTCTCTAAACCCTTCTCCAAATTCAGCATGAGGAGGAGGGAAGGTGGGCACACGCCACCCCCCCCCCCCCCCCCTCCTCTCTTGCATGGATGAGAACAAGAGGCACCCACTCTAGTTTCCTATTTTGGGAGATTGGATTTCATATGAGCTTGATTTTGTTGGAAAAAAAATCAGCTTATAAGGAACAATTTTTATATCCTCTCTGGTTTCTGTTAGGGGTGATTGGATTCCATATGAGCTTGATTTTCTTGGAAAGAAAATCAACTTATCAAGAATCAATTTTTGTATGACAAAACTTGCCAATAAATCTGATTGGATTCCAGTTTTGACATTGTTTTGAATTCGAAATATGGATTTTATTTAAGAGCCTTATTTTTGGGTTCATAAGAGAGAATAGAAAATCTAATTTTTTGCACCTATCTCCCTATGTCCATGCCCCTTTCCTTCTCCCATCTCCCTTGCACGCCCAAAGGGTTGGGCATCCTCATCTCCACTAGCCTAAACTAGTTAGGCAAATTCCTTATGCCAAGAAAAAAAGGTGTGATCTCAAGCATTGAGATCATGAAGAAAAGGATCAAGTGTTGATCCAGGATCTAGAAAGACTCGGTAGAAGAACGATCCAAGATTGATCCCGATGGATACCTATAGAGATCGGACACATGCACAGCTCCACAAGTGAACCTCTTTCAGATCTACAGTATACAGATTGTGGTGTTCATCTACCCGCATAAGATGATGAGATCATATCTCTCTATTTTATATGTTGATATAAATGCTTAATAAATTTGAGTTAGATCTATGCCTGGCATGTCGGGTCGGCAAAAAAATTTTGAAATGTTGAAAGTATCTTATGGGGTGCATGCCACCTCTGGATGAGATCCAGAGGGGCACACGCCCCCTCTTCTTCTGGCAGGTCCCATGGGTGCAAGCCACATGGAATGTACGTGGAGATTGAAAGGAGCACATGCCCCTCTCTAAATTCAGCATGAGGAGGAGGGAAGGTGGGCACATGCCCCACCTCTCTCTCTTGTGTGGACGAGAACAAGAGGGGCGCCAAAGGTTGGCACCCACTCTGATTTTCTATTTTGGGAGATTGGATTCCATATGAGCTTGATTTTCTTGGAAAGAAATCAGCTTATAAGGAATCAGTTTTTGTATCCTCTCTGATTTTCTGTTTGGGGTGATTGGATTCCATATGAGCTTGATTTTCTTAGGAAGAAAATCAGCTTATAAGGAATCAATTTTTATATGACAAAACTTTCTGATAAACCCGATGGGATTCCAGTTTTGACTCTATTTTGAATTCAAAATATGGGTTCTATTTAAAGTCTTGTTTTGGGTTCATAAGAGAGAATAGAAAATCTAGTTTTCTACACCCATCTCCCTGCGTCCACACCCCTTTCCTTCTCCCATCTCCCTTGCATGCCCAAAGGGTTAGGCGTCCTCCTCTCCACTAGCCTAAAGTAGTTAGGCAAATTCTTTGTGCCAAGAAGAAAAGAAGGTGTGATCTCAAGCGTTGAGATCGTGAGAAAGAGGATCAAGCATTGATCCAGGATCCAGAAAGGCTCGATAGAAGAACGATCCAAGGTTGATCTTGGTGGATACTTGTAAAGGGCGGACACGTACGCAGCTCCACAAGTAAACCTCCTTCAGATCCATGGTATATAGATTGCAGTGCTCATCTATCCATACAAAGTGATGAGATCATCTCTCTTTATTTTATATGTTGATATAAATGTTTAATAAATCTGATTTAGATCTATGCCTAGCATGCCGAGTCGGTGAAAAACTTTTGAATTCCACTATCTCTAATCCAAACCGATCTGGTGTGCCACCCGATCTTTCAACTGGTGTCAAAGCTAGGTTGTACGGATCATAGATCCAAATCAGATCAAATCTGATTTAGATGAGATCTGAAGTAGTGATCATATCTAAAAATATTTAGATTAGATCTATAGATCTAAAAGTTTTTAGATTTAAATTTAGCATGTGTTAGACTAGATATGATATATGAGATATATGCTAGCAATTGTTCCGTGGATCTAGTCTTACTGTCTGAATAACCAAATACTCCAAATGGGTTTATCACCAGGTCATCCGATCATAAGAAGAAGCAGAGATTAAAATCCCTCTCTTGCCCAATCAATAGGTTTCTTATGACGTGTAGGGGTGCCAAGTGGTTACATCCCATGAAGAAGAACGACGAAAGAAAAAATTAATTTCTTACAAAATCCTAAATATAGAACCCTACGTTTTGATTGATTGTGATGCATATTTTTGTTGTTTACATATGAAAATATTTTCAAATCTAAATTAAAACTTTTATGATGCATGCATAATCTAAAAACTATGAAACCTGCTGTTGGCACGCCTGCTAAATCGATTCAGTCCTTGTTGAGTCGACTCAGTGCCCTGCTGGGTCAGCTCAATCTATGATTGAGCTGACTCACTGTACTAAGCTGACTCAAGTCCAAGGTGAGTCAACTCAATTCTATGAACAGATCTTTTATATATGATATAATGCAATGTGATCTAAATTGTTTAAACATTAGACCCATGAAATTAATTCAGAATTAAGATATGAAATTAAATAGATCTAAAAATTATGAATTCAAGATCTAAATCAATTTATAATATATGGGTTCAGGTGTGGGTAGCTCAATTAGGTCTAGTTTGAGCAGTTGATCAAACTGAATCAAATATTTATTAGGAGGGGATCAAATGTACTCATAACCAACCCAAGTAGTTGTAAGTTTAGTCAGATCGATTAACAGCCATATGTTATCGATCAACTTGAGACCTAATTCGGCTCAGTAGCTCAGGCCTGGGTCAATAGGCTAACCTGATCAATTCTAATCAACCAATTTGGTGTCTAAGATAAGTACATTGATTGTGGTTCTTTAATTAATTTCATTATCTTATCTGGTCAATTCATTGGTGCTAAGAAAAGCAATGGAGGGATCTCCATACATGTTAACTTACCTGACCATTTTGAGAGATTATGTTTTGTATTAGGTTACTTGTTGAACTCGAGCTAGCCCATGCCACTAAGTTAGTCATAACCATTATGACTAATTAAGGAAGAGATCTAAATCAAATCTCTCTAGTAAAATATTAAGTCTAGCAATCTTCCATCATTGTAGTTATGCAGGCCCTTCCTGAGGTTGATTGTTCTCTACTGAATACAGTGGTTTAGTTATACCAGGAAGATGCAACCATGCTATTAAGCATAAGATGCTGCAGGGTAGAGATGAGATTGAGCTCAATATTCTAGATACGGTGAGAGTCCTGATAAACACTTAATTTAAGTCATTTAAAGTAAAAATTATATTTAATTTATTTATTTATTAAGAATTTGATGCTTCTTTTTATGTTTTACAGGAAAGGTGATCGCGATATAAAGA
>KE505015.1:492809-503874 GCA_000441515.1 Elaeis oleifera | reverse complement strand
AGATTAATATTAGGAACAACTTTACTTTTCGAAGACGCACTGTGATCTACGGGTACGGGGCGTGCCGAAGAAGAAGAGTTGTTATCTAGTACTTTCGAAGACGCACCGTGATCTACAGGTACGGGCGTACCGAGGAAGATAAGTATTTTTCTAAGATTAATTGTATCTATTTAATTAAAAAAGAGATACAAATCTACTAGTGCAAAATTAATTCAAAACTCCTGAGCTCTTATTTCTCATTACATCAATTTTAAGATAATTTATTTCTAAATCAAAACAACGCTTCTTCTTTATTTTGCAATCTCAACTTAGCCCAAGGTCCCTGAGGATATGATCTCGACTCATCCTACCTACGTAGTGAGTAGAGTTATTTTTGGTGCTATCAACGACTACGCATCAAGTCCCAATGACGGCTCCATTTCATGCAAATGGTGGGTCTGACTTAACTAAGGAGTGGGCCAATATTTGGGTACGGTGAGGCTTCATGAATTATAGATCAGAGATGGCTGCATCATGTTTAGAGAAATATTGGATAAGAGTTGTCCGCTTATCGATTGATCCATCATCAATAATTGTTAGGTAAGGTGGTAAGCCATTCGGTGAGACTGCAGCACCCACTAGAAATCTTTGATCACGGAGGTTTTTATTTCTCTACCCAGAAAGTGTGAAAATCTGAGAAAAATAGTGAAAATCTATATTTATTTTAAATAAATTAGTTAAGTCAATTATAAAATCTAATTAAAAATTTTGACTCTCTACGAGAACCATGTCTGCTTCAAATCTCCTAGTCAGGATCCTAGAAACCAATAGGTTGATCAGATCGAATTTTAAAGATTGGCTCTAAAACATAAAAATTATTTTGAGTTCTGAGAAATTGGCCTATGTCCTTGATCAGAACTTTTTCCTTCCATCCCATCCAATTATTGATCAGAGAGCGTCTCATAAGAAGTGGTTAGATGATGACAATAAGGTTAGGTACTACATATTGGCATCAATGTCTAATGAATTGCAACGCCAACACGAGGACATGAGGACTGTTAGGCAAATACTAGTTCACCTATAAGACTTGTATGATGAACAAAGTCATATAGATCGCTAAGAAGTATCCAAATGACTCTTCAAAGTAAAGATGCATGATGAGCAGTCGGTCCATGATCATTGTTTGATAATAATCAAAGATCTCAAAGAGCTTAAGAAACTCGGTATGTCCATGGATAAGGATTTGTAGGTTGATCTCATTATACAGTCCTTGACTGATTCATATAGGCAGTTTCTTGTAAACTTCCATATGAATAAGATCCAGTGCACCATCTATGAGTTGGTCAACATACTGATTACTACTGAGGGTATCTTGAAGAATTCAAGGGGCTCTGTGCTTGCTGTGGAGCAGACTGTTTTCAAGAGAAAGTCTATTAGGAAGAAGAAAAGGTCCACAAAAAATAAAAGTGGAGAGCAATAAGAAGGAGAAGAAGGTGGTTTTGAAGAAAAAGCCATTGATAAAGGAAAATGTTTCTATTATAATACTGACAGCCACTGGAAGTGGAACTGCCCAGCTTACCTAGCGACCTAGAAGAACAAGAAAGAATGTGGACCTTCCAAAGCTATGCTCAACATAGAAACAAACCTTATAATTTCTTCTGCATCCAGTTGGATGCTTGACTCTGGATCTAGTGCTCATTTGTGTACTTCTTTGCAGGGTCTTAAGGATGGCAGAAGATTAAGGGACTATGAAATGATCCTACGCATCAAAAATAGAGCAAAAATTACTGCTATGGCTGTGAGAACATACCCTCTTCGACTACCATTAGAAATATTTTGCTATTAAAAATTATTATTTTGTACCTACTGCGAGCAAAAATTTGATTTATGTATCTTATTTAGTGCAGGAAGACTATATAATTAGTTCTTTAAGGATCATTGTACTATTTATTTAAGAATAATAAAGTTAGAAATGGTTTCTTATCAATGGTCATTTGTAGTTACATGTTAATGTATCTGTTAATTATGTCCAGCAAAATGCGAAGGCTATAGGTTCTAAATGTCCTAGAGATAACATAAATGAAAAGTATTTGTAGCACCTAAAGCTAGGTCATATTGGAGAAGACAGGATTAATGGATTGGAGAAATTAGACTGTTGGGTCCATTGACTTTCGAGTTATATCCAGTCTGTGAATCATATCTTCCAGAAAAATGATCATGCTGTCCTTTGTAGGATATGGGGAAAGGACCACAAAAATACTTTGATGCATTCTGATGTTTACGACCCATTTGATGTACCAGTCAGAGAATATTTTTCTTACTTCATTATCTTTACCGATGATTTTTCATGATATGGATATGTGTACCTTATACGTCATAAGTCTGAGGCCTTTGAAAAGTTCAAAGAATTTAGACATGAAGTAAAGAAATAAACTAAAAAGTTTATTAAGGTTCTTCAATCAAATTGAGAAGGTGAATACCTTAGTGAAGAATTTTTAGAATATCTCAAGTAATATGGCATTGTCTCATAGCGGACTCTGCCTAGAACGTCTCAACTCAATGAGATTTCAGAATGAAGAAATCAGACCTTATTAAATATGGTTCGTTCCATGATAATTATGAATTGATATGCAGTCTTTCTTGAAAAATAGTTTATTCAGGATGGAGACATGAAAAGATAAATTAGGCTTGAGGAGAAAATCTTTGAAGAGCAATGAGCCCTGGAACTTGAGGAATCTATTCAGTCTGAGCCGATCCACACACTTCCTCCTCCACCTCGTAAGTCGAGTAAGATTTTTCATCCTTCTAAGAGGATATTGTCATAGAGGATATAGAGGAAATGTTACTCACAGAAAATGGGGTACATAGAGATGATCTCAAAACCTATAACAAGGTGATATCAGATATCGACTCCGAGAAGTAGTTAGAGGTAATGAAGTCAGAAATTGACTCGATGCACTCAAATCAAGTCTGGATCTTGGAAGATCCACCTGAAGGTATTGTACCTATTGGGTGTAAATGAATCTTCAAAAAAAAATAGGTGTTGATAGAAAGGTGGAGACCTTTAAAGCTAGGTTTGTGGCGAAAGGATATAGTCAGTGCGAAGGTGTTGACTATCAGAAAACTTTTTCGTCTGTGGCCATACATAAGTCCATCCACACACTGTTTGCCGTTGCAATATATTTTGATTATGAAATATGACAAATGAATGTAAAAATGGCATTCTTAAATGGATATCTTGAGGAAGATATCTATATGGAATAGTCACTTAGTTTCACTTCCAATGATAGTGATCATAGGATTTGCAAACTGCAAAAGTCCATTTATGGACTTAAGCAAGCATCTCGGAGTTGGAATGCTCATTTCAACGATGTAATCAAATTATTAGTTTCATCAAGAATGAGTAGAAACTATGTGTCTTCAAAAAGATTAGTATGAGCGCTATCACATTCCTCATATTGTACATGGATGACATCCTCCTGATTTGGAATGATGTTCGCATGTTAACCTCAGTCAAAGTTTGGTTGTCCAAAAAATTTTTCATGAAAGATCTAGGTGAGGCATCCTTCATTTTAGGGATCAAAGTCTATAGAGATAGATCAGGAGGATGCTAGGATTGTCATAAAAGATGTACATTGAGGAGGTGCTGAAGAGATTCAACATGGAGAACTCCAAGAGGGGTCTGGTACCCTTCAAATATGGTATTCATCTCTCCAAGAAAATGTGCCCCAATACATCAGAAGAGATCGAATGCATGTCAAGATCCCTTATGCTTCGGCTATAGGGAGCCTCATGTATGCCATACTTTGTACATGATTTGATATCTCCCATGCTTTGAGTATCACTAGCAGGTATCAGTCAAATCTAAGTGAAGAGCACTGGACTTCTGTAAAACATATCCTTAAGTATTTGAGAAGAACTAAGGATATATTTTGATCTTTGAGAATGGAGAACTTAAAGTGCAGGGGTATACAGATTCAGATTTCATGTCTGATACTGATGATTGAAATTCGACATCAGGAAGCATCTTCTTATGCAATGGTGGTACTGACAACTGGAAGAGTTCCAAGCAGACTATGATTGCAGACTCTACCATGAAAACAGAATATATTACCGCATCAGAGACTGTGAAGGAGGCATTCTGGTTTAAAAAAATTATGGTCGAGCTAGATGTGATGCCATCAGATATCGTCCCACTCTACTGCGACAACAACGGCGCCATAGCCCTAACTAAGGAGCCGAAGTCTTATCAGAAATCCAAGCACATCGAGCAATGATTCTACTTGATCTGCGATTATCTCGAAAAAGGATACATTGAGGTGAAGAGAGTCGACTCTACGAACAATATGGCTGACCCACTGATGAAGCAATTGAGCCAGTAAAAGGCTGAAGTCCACCTTGAGAAGATGGGACTTAGATTTATCGTCAATTGGCTTTAGTTAAAGTGGGAGTTTGTTGGATATGTGCCCTAAGGGCCAGATTGGCTGACACTTGTAAAATATTCTTTGATCGTAATTTATAATTTGACTTTGATATTAATAAAATTAGATTATTTTATTCATATTGTGTTTCATACTATTTGTGAATCATCCACTGGATTAATGGGTATGATAACATATATTCTCAAGATTTGAGAATTTGAGACATATGTAATAATAGTTAACTCATAAATTGCTTCCGATCGTAAGATCATCACGGAGATGATGATTGATCTAAAAGATTGGGATATGATTGCTTCTTTCGGATAGATGATTCTTGAATCTATGATGTGGAGAGATCGGAGCGAAAGTGCAGGTGCTTGTTAAGAACAAAGGTACTGAGCGTGACCATTTATGAATAGTCATAAGAAAATCTATCTTCTCATCAGTGACATATTCATAGCTGTGATTGTATGTTTAATTCTCTGACCTGAGGTGCATCGACCATTCACCTTAAGGGTGCTGTAGTTTAACTACACCATAACTCGATCTCCTAGTCATACGGAGCCTTGAGATATATGTTGGCTGCAATATGTTTATTATAGAATTTGAGTTACACCAAGATGGAGTCTATCGACCTCAATAGAGGAGTAGTCTTATGTAAATCATGAGAATGAGTCCACAAGCCCATGGCCATGGCACTGTGAAAGATAGAAATATATTTCTATTAGATTTCATATCAGATTCAAATCAAATGATTCTATCATATGACAGTGATGAGGTTTGACGAGTTAACCTTGATCTCGGTCCCATCGGAACTTACGATAGAAGAATCAGATCACATGATAACTGTATCTAGAGATTTATCTCTTTAGTTCTGCTGGCTTGTCACTACATATTGCTAAATATCAGATGATTGATCAATAATTAAGAATCATTCAAGGGTATAATCGTCAATATGATTGATAATCAACCTTATGTAAAAGTTGCGATAAAATAATTTGCTAAAAGTTACTAAATTAATAGAGGATTAATTAGTAATTAGATTACTGATTAGCTTAATTTGATTGAGCAATGAGGTTTGGATCAAGTCTAATTAAATTTGATTCAATTAGGTTTGATTCGATTAGGTTATGAGATGACCTAATCGCTAAGAAAAATCGATTCTTGATTTGATCAGAACTTGGGCTTAATTAATTCTTGATTTGATTAAAATTTAATTAAGGATATTAGGTATCGAATTGAATTAGGTTCACTAATCTTCTTTGGCTCTAACCAAATATAATTTGGATTGTACCAAATTGTATGAACCCAAGAGTCCAATTGGATTGGACTAAACCCTAGTGTCCACCACCTTATCCACGCCCACTTTGTTCACACAAAATTCAGATTTTGCATGATGTTTCATCACGCCAATAGATGTTTCTCGCCCCTTCTCAATGCTCAAGTGGATGAGGATAAAATTTGGTTCAAGTTAAATTCAAATCTGATTTGAATTGTGATAAGGATAAACCCTTGTTTGAATTTGATCTTATCCCTATCCTATCCTGTTGTTGGATGCCAACCTTAAGAAGTTTGGTTTTTGGACGTGTGAAAACTAATCTGAGAATCATCGGAGAAGTTTTTTATCGAGAGAAAAATCAAGAGAAAGGTTGGGCCTGAGTTTTGTAGGCGTGAGGTTTCTTTAAAGCGTGGGTTTCTAAATCCTTAGTATAGGGATTTTGGGAAGAGAGAAAATAGCAGTTTCTATTTTCATTTTTCTCCTCCTCCATTTGATCCTCCAAAAGCTTTCTTCTCCTCTGAAAGAGTCTGAGTAGTTCGAAGAATGTGTGCGGATCAGCCATCACGTGATCTCTATGCGAGCTAGCACTTCCGGAAGGTTGACCAGCATCAGGATTTTGTATGGACGTCCTGTAGAGGTCGAACATTCTATACGGCTGCTCGACATCAAGAAGAACTTATTACCATGATTTTCAATTATGGTGATCTTCTACCCGTACTTAAGTATGGAGTTCTGAACCCAATCATATTGTAGATATGATGTACCGCATGCACTGATATGATCTATGCTTGTTGTTTTACTTTTTAGATTTTATAAATGCAATATATTTATGTCATCGATTCTGCCTAGATAGTTTATTAGATCTGATCTAATGCATGCATAGTAGATTAAATTATTTAATCTAAGTTATTTTTGTTAAAAATTTTAAAAATGCATGTATGAAACTATCTATATTTTCTTCAATTGATATCAGAGCACAGGTTCATTTTGACATGAATATATATGTATATAGTTCTAAAATCTAATTTTAGTGAAGTATGAGATGTTTTTTATCTGATTTAGATATGATCTAAAGTAGTGATCAGATCTAAAATAATTTAGATTAGATCTAAATTTCTGCATATATGATATGTTAGATTAGATGTCTTAGTAGCTTAGTATTCGGATTGAGTTAATTATCAGGTCGTTCGATCATACGAAGAAGCAGGGATTAAAGTTTCTCTTTTGTCCATTCGATGGATTCTCTTATGACGCATTGGGGTGCCACTGTGATGTCTCATGAAGAAGAACCATGAAAAGAAGAAAATTAATTTTTCTGCAAAATTTTAGATCCAAAAATCCTAGGATCTATTGTATGTGATATAAATTAAATTTGTGTGAAAAGAATAGCATCTAATCATTGTGAGAAAAATCTAAAATCATAAATAAATTTAGATTAGATCTAAATAAGATTTATTATAGATTTTACTGTTTATGCAAAAATATTTGATCTAAATTCTGTAATGAGTGGCTGTTCAGCCTGCTGAGTCGACTCAATTTTGATTTGAGTCAACTCAGAACCCTAGTTAGTCACTCAATTTTCTACTGAGCTGACTTAGTGTGTAGATTGAAGAATGAAGGTTACTGTTCATCACCACTGAGTCGACTATGTTTCAAAACTTAGTAAACCCAATGTGATGAGTCAGCTCAGTCTAGGGGTGAGCCGACTCAAATTTTTGAACTGAATATTTTGCATAAAACTTAATGTAAAAGAATTTACATTTGAAATGGTTTCAATTGAACCCTAAATCATGTTAGTGCTACACTTAATTAAGAATTAAGAGTTAAATTTTAGATCTAAAATTGTGAATTTAAGATCTAATGACATTGCATAAAATATGGGTCTATAGGTTAGTTTGATTCAGATCATTTAACTAGATTAGATCTAGGGTTAGAATTAAATAATGGACTATATAGAGTAGTTGATCAAATCTAGCCAAAATTGATTTAGATTAGGTCAAGGATACTCTAGATCAAATATAATTATTGTAGTTGGTCAAATCCATATTTTACTAGACCAAATAGACCTGATTGTTAGCTCAGTGGTCGAACCTGAGTCTATAGGCTGATCAAATCGAAACTGATAAATCGATTGTATCTAAGGCAAGTGGCTGAAAGAGATTTTTAATTGGGACTGTTCGTTTTCAATCAACTACATTGGTGTTTAACTAAAGAAAGAACAAGGACCCTCCCGTCGATCTCCACTACCAGGCCAATGTGGTCGATCAGATTTTGATTAGGTCGCTTAATGATTTGGAATGACCCATGCTAACTAGGTAAATCAGTTTTGATTGATTTAGATATTTTGGATCGGCTTGTCTCGAGTCTTCTTTGATGACTTGATAAAATCAGTGGGAAGATTATGATTAGCTAGTCAATCTCTTCTCTTATTTTTAAAAATATATAAATAATTTTATAAATTATTAGATCCTTAAATAAATAATTATGGGGATAACTAGATCATAGCCTCCTATCAAAGTAGATGATAATCGATCTAATAATTTGATAATCATTGGAGATGTCTTATCTGCTATTGAAATTATCATGCATTATATGATGACTCAGTTGTGACTCTCTGATGGATGGTCAGGTTGGTCAAGCCACACTCGGATCTAACATTCATTAGTTAGATAAGTTGAGTGTGGTCATGTTAATGGTTGGACCTAATCAAAATTTTTAATGGAGACACCACACGCCTGTTGAAGTGATGCTTGAGGCAAAACTAATTACTAAAAATTATTTGAAAAATAATTGATTAAGAACCTACCCATAGATGCACATGGATTGGCCGAGCCACACTCGGACCCATGTGTAGTTTGTGTGGATTCTAGTACCTACTAAAGAATTAAAGTAATTCCTCAAATTGGAGGTAGAAGCTATCAATTTGTATAAAATAGTGGGAGAATCTTTAGATTAAAATTTAAATTTTAAACTTAATAAGTCATATACTAATAGATCTTACGATTTTTTTTATGCAGTTATGGCTAGTACCTTATTGCTCCGATCATTGTTGGACAGTAATAAGTTGACGGGATCCAATTTCGATAGCTGGTATCGAAACTTAAGATCATCTTGGCGCATGAGTGAATCTTATATGTTCTTTCAGATCGACACCTGAGGAGCCCGCTTCGAATACTCATGGTGCGGTCTGAGATACTTATCAGAAGTGGCTCAACGATAGAACTATGGTGTGTTACATCATGCGGATGGTGATGAATGATAAGGTCAATCACAAGTTTGAGGATGCTCAGTCGGAGGATATGCTGTAAGTGTTGAACGAGTCCTTCGGCACTCCTGATGACGTTGAGAGGTACAAAATCAGTTGTGCTATCTTTAATGCTTGGATGAAGGAGGGGACATCGATCACCAATCATGTACTATATATGATCGAGCAAATCGAGCGTCTAAGCAAACTCGGGTTTCCTTGTATGAGCAGCTAGAGAAAGATGCGATTCTGAACTCCTTGCCTAAGTCCTACCTCTCCTTCTTAAGTCACTATAGAATGACTAAGCCAGCAGTTAACTACCACGATTTGCTAGGATTGCTGCAAATTTTTTGTGAAGGATCATCAGCTCCATAAGAAAATGATGAATATAGAGGGTGGGTCCTCTTCTGGGCATCATCTTTTTAAGAAAGAGAAGAAGAAGAATAATAAAAAGGTGCAGAGTGCTGGGGCATCTAAGCCTAATCAGACCAAGAAGTCTAAGGCTGATCTGAGTCAGGCAGAGTATTTTTACTGTAAAAAGATAAGTCACTGAAAGAGAAACTATCCTCAATACATTACTTTCCTTGATCCGAACAGGCCGAATAAGAGAAAGAAGCAAGCGATTGCTGAAGGGAAAGAAACAGTTTCCCTCCAGAATGCTCAGGTTGCATCTAAAAATTTTTTTAATATTCTACTTATTTAAGGATCAAATTCTTACCTGAATTATAGTGGAATCAGGGATCAAATCTTAAATTATCTGATATAAACCTTCACGAAGGTCTGGATATGCAAACCCTCTACTTCGCATGCACATCAGACGCCGTGGAAAGCAGGATGAACTCCAATCCAATTGGCTTCGCAACTCAATCAATTGATGGATGAGATCTGATGATGTGACACCTCACACCATTAGATGGGATGCCCAAGAACGATCCATGCCTAAGGAAAGGAGACGGCAACAAATTGAGAGATGTAGAAGATGAAGGACCTCTCTGTTCACACACCTGTCTCTCTCTCTTTTTCTCTTCTCTCAATTTGATTTGTTTGCTATTCTATTCTCTTCTCTCATCCATAGGTAGAGACCCTCTCTATTTATAGATGATTCTCATGATCCAATGAGAGGAGGACTCTTTATTCAAATCTGATTTGAATTGGACCAATACTCATGAAAGAAGGACTCCTATATGAGATATAATTGCCATCACTTATGACATCTACTTTGCACCCACTCCTACACCCACCTGGGATGCCCCAAATAAGCACCAAACCAATTTTTGGTCATGCTTCATGAGTGAATATTCGTAGTGCGAGTAGGAATACTCATATCTCATCCAAAATAGGTCCGATTCGAATCCGATTCGAAGTCGGTTCGAAATAATTTTGAAAGACTGTCAATCCTAAACTCTTTAAGACTTTTATACTAAGTCTAACTTGAATTTTAGACCTATTTAAGTCTAATTAATTTAGATCTAATATAAATTAATTAATACTTAAATCTAATCTTTCATATATTTCATGGATCATAAATAGAAATTATTCATCTCTGAGATTGAACCTGAATCTCATATGTAGTGCTAGCTAGACATAGTCAACTCTTCAATCCCATTTGATCCATAACTTAATTTCAATCAAGTTAGCTTATATGTTCAATCAAGTCAAGTACTTTCAGATTGGATATATAAACATAGATCAATTCTTTTACTTTGTCTGACTTATGTGCGTGACTCCATAGGTTCAAACACTAAGTCAGTAGCACAAGAACCAATTTCTGTACTAATCGAGATACCATCTAGCAATGATTTTCGACGTCCAGACAGGTCGAATTATCGCAAAAGAAATATTTCAGAACCCATACTCATGGTTACCACATAATTCATCCTTTTGATCCTGGATGCTCTAGGATGATCTCAGGTTAACTGTCAACCGAGATTGCTTCATCCACATTGTATTTCAATCTTTCAAATCTATCTCATGGATTACTCTGACCAAGCCTTTACTAAATTGAAATACAGCGATACATCAACTTCAATAATTCAGAGGGTCAATCCCATCTTGATCCACACACAGACTTTGTAAGTACTTAACTGTACCTAATAGCCTTCCATCACTACATTAAAATCCAGATAGTTCGGCACCAAAGCA
>KE505015.1:472398-482686 GCA_000441515.1 Elaeis oleifera | reverse complement strand
TTACTGGTCAAGTAATTATATGATAACATCTTATAACTTCTCTATTTATGATACTATGATCTGGGTATTGGATACTAGAAGTCCTATTAATATTTGTAATTCGTTGCAAGAACTTTAGGTCAATAGAAGGTTCGAGGACGGTGAGAGATTCTTGAACATTAGAGATAGAAGATCAATTTCAGTTCTAACTTTAAAACTTGTTAAGCTTGTTTTCAATTTAAATATCATTATTTGAGTGACTGTCACTTTTGTCCATCTTTTTATTGAATATAATTTCTGTAGGTCTTCTGATCATGAATGGATATGAATTTTAATAAAATTAATTATTGTGATATCATTATGAATGATATTACTATGATGAATGGACAAATGAGTAATAGCATTTATATTTTATCATGGCCTGTTAGTGTAATATACACATCGAATAAGTATCCTAAATTAGATAATATCATGGATACCTACCTTTGGCATTGTAGGCTAAATCATATTAACAAGAATAGAATAAACAGATTAACTAAAGAAGAAATCTTCGACGTCAATGATTGTAAATCATTATCGACCTGTGAATCCTGTCTTCTTGAAAAGATGACTAAATCATCTTTTACTGAAAAAGATGAATAAGTCAGTGAAGTTCTAAGTCTAGTACATAGTGACATATGTGGACCAATGAACACATGTGTCAGAGATGGATATTACTACTCCATTACATTTACTAACTATCTATCGAGATACGGGTACATCTATCTTATGAATCATAAATCTGAATCATTTGAAATATTTAAATGATTTCGTAATGAGATTGAAAATAAATTAAAAAAATATTAAAACTCTATGAACTGATCGAGAAAGTAAATACATCACCAGTGAGTTTCTGATATATCTAGAAGAGATTGAGATTCTCTCACAATGGATCCCTCTTGGAACACCACAGCATAATGGAGTGTCAGAAAGAAGAATCAAAATTTATTAGATATGGTTCGATCTATGATGGGCTTTGCAAGTCTGTCGATCTCTTTTTGGAGATATACACTCAAATTTATCTGTTATATACTTAATAAGGTTTCGAGCAAGTCTATAAATAAAATACTATATGAGATGTGGACTGAGCATAAGCCGATGCTCTCACACCTTAGGGTTTGGGGGTATCCGACTTAATGTCAAACGTTTAAAATAGATAAGCTTGGACCTAGATCTGATAAATATTTATTTATTGGGTACCTGAAAAAAACTAAAAAATATTACTTCTACCTTGCTGAAGAATAAAAGGTGTTCGTCAACCATAGGGCTATCTTTTTGAAAAAGAGTTTCTTAGAGAAGGAACTAATACCACTAAGGTTGAATTTGATGAAATTCAACAAATAGAAGAACTGATACAAACAAGTAAAAATACAGAACTAGATTTGATTAGATCAAACCCAGAGCCTGTTGTAGAGGCATCTTTGAGGAGATCCGATAGAGTACCACGTCAACTGGATGGATACTATGATTTCTTAATCCAAAATAGTGATTCTGTTGAACTTGATAAAATCAATGAGGATCCGATCACCTACATAGATACCATGCAGAGATCCAACTCTGATAAGTGGCTTGAAGCCATGAAATTCAAAATGAAGTCTATGAAGATCAATGATGTATGAATACTTATTGATCCACCTGAACAGATAAAACCTATAGGGTGTAGTAGATTTTCAAAAAGATTAAGGGCACAGACGGGAGGTGGAAACCTATAAAATCTATTTGGTTATCAAAAAATATCGTCGATATTATGGTATTGACTATGATGAGATATTTTCTCCTGTGGCAATACTCAAATCTATTCGTATTATACTTATGATAGTAGCACACTTAGATTACAAAATCTGATGAATGTATGTCAAAATCACTTTCCTAAATGAAGAGCTAGAAGAAGAGATGTATATGATAGAACCTGAAAGATTCACATACACAGATGAATCTAAGGTGTGCAAGCTTTAAAGATCTATTTATGGATTGAAGCAAGCATCTCGGAGTTGGAACATGTATTTTGATAAGACGATCAGAATATATAGCTTCATTAAAAATGGAGAGGAACCTTGTATCTACAAATGGGCTAATGGTTCTGTGGTCATATTTCTTGTATTGTATGTGGATGATATTCTCTTAATCGAGAATGATATTTCTGCATTACAAGGTATAAAAGTTTGGCTATCATCATAGTTCTTCATGAAGAATTTGAGAGAAGCATCCTACATCCTAGGGATAAAGATATATAGAGATAGTCTAAGAAGTTGCATGGATTGTTCCAATCCATGTACATAGGCACTGTGCTAAAACAGTTCAGTATGGAGAATTCTAAGAAAATCTATCTTTCGATAGACCGTGGAATTACTCTCTCTAAGAAGAATTATCTGATAACTCCACAAAAGAGAGAGAGTATGAGTAGAATCCTATATGCCTCAGTAATGGAATCTATTATGTATGCCATGACATGTACGAGACCAAATGTGGCATACTCACTAGAGATAGTGAGTAGGTATCAGTCTGATCTGGGTGAGAACTATTGAAAGATTGTAAAAATTATTCTTAAGTATTTGAAAAATACTAAAGATCAATGGCTCATTTATAAAGAATCTGACTTAAAACTCATGAGATTTATAGAATTTAATTTTAGTCAGATCATGATGCTAGCAAAAGTGTGTCGGGATACATATTTATCCTAAATGATGGGACGATCTGCTAGAAGAGTTTCAAGCAGCACACTGTAGCCGATTCTGTTTGCGAGGTGGAGTACATTGTGGCATCCGATGCTGTTAAGGAAGCTATTTGATTACGAAAGTTCATCAGCGAGCTTGGAGTAGTTCCCTCAGTTGAAGGTTCATTCTCTTGTATTGTGACAGCACTGGTGCCATCGCTCAAGCAAAGAAACTCAAGTCCCATCAAAGAACCAAGCACATCCTCTGTTGCTATAATCTTGTTCGTGAGATCATGAATCGAGGTGATATCAATCTTCAAAAAATTGATGGAAAGGAGAACCTGATCGATCCATTCACTAAAACCCTCGAAATCAAAGAGTTCGATAATCACAAGTGGAAGATGGATATTAGATAATATTCTGATTGGCTTTAGTCTAAATGAAAGTTGTTGAAAAATATGTCCTAAAGTCAATCATCTATTTGTAAACGATTATGCTATTTATAAATTATATATGAATTATTAATTAATAAAATTATTTAATATTTTTATCATAAATTATGCATCTTCTTTATTGAACTCATGTATTATGATGAAGTCCTTAGAACTACTTCTAATCGATAAAGAAGGATTTATCGTGCAGTTTTTAAACTTGTTTGTGACCAGATGATACGTTATTACTAGGATGATAATGTTTATCAAATATAGGTCATTTGTATGCCATATGGGTTGGTTATCCTCATAACCAAAGAGCGTGAAGATATTGATATGGCATACAGATGAAATATAGGAGTACATTTCACTGAACATGACCAACTATAGAGCACTCTGCTATGAAAAGTAGCTTGAGAAAGATATGGATATAAGTATCCCTCCGATCTAAGATCACCATGATGATTTGCAAGCAACTCATTGTGCTTTGATGTCAGACTATTTAAATTTTAATTCAGTGATAGAAGATTTTTGGACGCAGTTAGATACTTACAAAGTCGGTGTATGAGTCAAGATGGGATTGACCACTCTTGATTTTAGGAGATAGTGCTACATTGTATTTCAATTTAGTAAAACTTCGATCAGGATAATCCTTATAAGAAGTTACAAGATTTATAAGGTTGAGACACAAATCGGATGTACTGACTAAGAGTTGACAGTTTAACTCTGAAGTCATCCTGAGCATTGAGGGTCAAAGGGATGAATTATATGGTAATCATATGCCACTAGGTTCTTGAATGTTGCTTTACAATCATTCGACATATCCGAACATCGGATATCATTGCTAGATGATCACTTTGATTAGTATAAAAATTTATTCCTATGCTACCGACTTAGGTTTGAACCTATGGAGTCATACATAATAAAATTTCTATCTAATCAAATGGCTAATCAACGATTAAGAATCATTCAAGGGTATAATCATCAATATGATTGATGATCAACCTTATACGAAAGTTACGATAAAATAATTCATTACGATTTAGTAAATTAATGAAGAATTAATTAGTAATTAAATTATTGATTAGCTCAATTTAATGGAGCAATAAGATTTGGATCAAGTCTAATTGAATTAGATTCGATTAGGTTTGACCTGATTAGGTTATGAGATGACCTAATCGCTAAGAAAATCAATTTCTGATTTTATCAGGACTTGTACTCAATTAATTATTGATTTGATTAGGATTTAATTGAGGACATTAGGCATCTAATTGAATTAGATTCACTAATCTTCTTTGGCTCTAACCAAATATGATTTGGATTGAACCAAATTGTATGAACCCAAGAGTCCAATTGGATTAGACTAAATCCTAGTGCCAACCACCTTATCCACGCCCACTTTGTTCTTGCAAAATTCAGATTTTGCATGATGTTTCATCGTGCCAATAGATGTTTCTCGCCCCTTCTCAACACCCAAGTGGATGAGGATAAAATTTGGTTCAAATTAAATTCAAATCTAACTTGAATTGTGATAAGGATAAACCCTAGTTTGAATTTGATCTTATCCCTATCCTATCCTATTATTGGATGCCAACCTTAAGAAGGCTGGTTTTTGGGCATGTGAAAAATGATCTAAGAATCATCGGAGAAGTTTTTTTATCAAGAGAAAAATCAAGAGAAAGGTTGGGCATGAGTTTTGTAGGTGTGAGATTTCTTTGAAGCATGGGTTTCTAAATCCTTAGCGTAGGGATTTTGAGAAGAGAGAAAATAACAGTTTCTATTTTCATTTTCCTCCTCCATTTATCCTTCAAAAGCTTTCTTCTCCTCTGAAAGAGTCTGAGTAGTTCGAAGAATGAGTGCGAATAATCCACCACGTGGTCTCTGCACGAGCTAGCACTCCTGAGACGTTGATCAGCACCAGAGCTTCATATGGATGTCCTGTAGAGGCCGGACATTCTGTGTGATTGCTCAGTATCAAGAAGAACCTATTATTATGATTTTCAGTTGCGGTGATCTTCTACCCGTACTTAGGTATTGAGTTCTAAACTCAATCATATTGTAGATATGATCTACCGCATGCACTGATATGATCTATGCTTGCTATTTTCTCTTTTCAAATTTTATATATGCAATATATTTATGTCATCGATCTTGCGTAGGTAGTTTATTAGATCTGATCTAATGCATGTGTAGTAGATTAAATTGTTTAATCTAAATCATTTTGCTAAAATTTTTAAATGTATACATGAAACTGCCTATGTTTCCTTCATAAGAAACTTATCGTATAAACATTATCAAATAATTATAAGTTTGAAAGAGAAATTTAGATTAAGATTGTATCGGGTCGGGTTCAGAGCAGGATACACCATTATCCATAATCGAGTCAAACCCATTTCAAAAAAAAATTTAAACCCATACATGCACCAAATTTTAATCAGATCGGATAAAATCCATCTCAATTTAGATCGGGCTGTATCATATATCCAGAGGGTCGGCTAAAATTACTGTCTCAAGGGCAGGTGGGGGGTGGGGGTGTTGGTGCTCGCTTGGTACAAGCGAGCAAAAGTGGGAACCATGATTTGTTTCTTTTTAATGAAAGCTTTGTTCATAATTGCTGAGCATCCCAAATTTTGATTCTTTTGCTTCTTCCTAGAGACATTCATCTATGAATCGTAATGTTTAAGTGCGAGGCCCAAAAGCAAGTCGTGCACAGGCCGTTGCAGACCCACCCCTCCTCTCCGCACCTACAGCACCACCCACGATCCCCGTCTTCAACAGTGGAGTTCTCACCGACGACTAAGAGACATCTGACCCTCTCTTGGGCCTCCTTCATCGCACCGTCGTCTTCTTCTGGCCTCTGGCACCCATTTCCACCATCACACGACATCTTCCTCTTCTGGCTCTTCGCCACCACGCTCTCTATTCTTGGGAGTTCGAGGTGGCTCCACGATCGTGAACCACATTTTGATCAAGAGTAATTCTTTGTGCACTGTTTGTAGTGCAATAGTAGCACACCACCCAATAATATTAAGACACATAGCACATTTAGATGGGATAGACATTAAATGCTGCTCAGCTTTTTCTTCTAATTTTCAGTGATGAAAGTATCCTTTCCTCTATACAATAAAGAAGGAATAGTATTATTATTTCTTAATATTTTGTATAACTTTTCATGAATATATATGACATCCTGAACTATATATATGACTTCTTGTATATTTATGATATCTTGAATAATATATAAGACTTTTTGATACCTTGTATGACTTCCTATGAATATATATAACATCTTAGATAATATATCTGATATCTTGAACAATATATAAGGCTTTCCAATGCTTTATATGATTTCTTATGAGTATATATAACATCCCAAATAATATATATGATATCTTGTGAATATATATAATATTTTGAATAATATATATAGCTTTCTAACACCTTATATGACCTCCTGTAAGTATATATGATATTTCAAATAATATATATGACTTTTTGTAAATATATATGACGTCATGAACAACATATATTACTTTCTAATACCTTATATGATTCCTATAAATATATATATATAAATTTTGAATAATATATATATTTTTTATAAATATATATGATATTTTGAATAATATATATAACTTTCTAACATCGTATATGACATCAGGAAGTCATATATATTGCTCGAAACGTCATATATATTTATAGAAAGTCATATATATTGTTTGGGATATCATATATATTCACAAAAAGTCATATAAGATGTTAGGAAGCCATATATATTATTCAAGACATCATATATATTCACAGAAAGTCATATATATTATTTGGGATGTCATATATATTCACAGAAAGTTATATATATTCACAGGATGTCATATATATTATTCAAGATGTCATATATATTCGTAGAATGTCATACAAGACATCATGAAGCTATATATATTATTCAGGATGTCATAAATATATAGAAAGTTATAGATATTGTTCAAGATGTCATATATATTTATGAAAAATCATACAAGGCATTAGAAAGTAATAATACTATTCTTTTTATTGTATAGAGAAAGAATATTTTCGTTATTGAAAATTGGAGGAAGAAAAGTTGGGTGGCATTAAATGTATGTCCCATTGTTAAGTACGTTATGTGTTTCAAGGTAATTGGGTGGTACGCTCCACATCAAATTTATTACACCACATGCGGTGCACAAAGACTTTCTCTTTCGGTCAATATGGCTTTGTGGAGGATGGGTTGGCCCAACTTGAATCAAAAGTAAGCCCAATTTTTGACTACAGGGTGGCCCAACATGCATGATCGCTTCCAGGAAAGGAGACTTCTTGGCTCCATCCCTAGTGTAACCGGGCCCACGATAGATATTCTGGATAATTTGATTACAATCTTTTTCTGATATATGGCCACTAGAGCCAACTAGACCTAACTTAGCTCCCAATAATTGTATTTGAATTTGAGTTGTTTGAATTTTCATGCTAGTAGAAATTTTAGGCTTAGCAAATTGACTTCATCACTGAATTAAAATAAGGGAAGGCAGTATTTTGTGAGTGCTTGAACTAGCTCATATTTTGACCTGACCTATCCATGTTAACTCCTTGATATTTTACTTAGTCAGGGATGATTAAAAGATAACCTTGATGCATCTTTGTGCATATCTACATTTGCAATAGCTAAAAGAATATTCATTTATTGTTTACCAGGAAACAAGTAACATGAATGCAGCTAAATAGGAATACGCTTTTTGTCAATTGGAGTCATGGCAGTAATGAAAAACAGCAAATATATGTTACTAGCAAATGGGGAGTTTTGCTGACGAAGTAGAAATTTATACAGAAACACATATTACATAGTGCCCTTGAATAGGGATGTCAACATGAACAAATACTAGAATATATTATTTGTCGGGGATGATTTTAATCGAAATTAAATTAGCTAGGATGGTTTCAATAATAATTTTAAAATTAAAATCATTGGTTTGGGTGTGGTTTCAAATTTTAGTGAATTCATCAGTCCAAAATTGAACTTAAACCAAATCCAAAAGCAGATCCGGAATTGAAAATATCCAATGGTTAATATCCTTAATACACTTTATATTTAATATAAAGTCACATCGGAAACTTCATGAAACAATCTGGACCATCTGCTAGTTCACTCAAAGATAAATCTAGACTATACATTATTTTCAGATATATTTTATTAGATGAGTCGGTATAAATTATATTGCAGAAATTATGGATAATATCTTTAATTAATTTTAGTCTCGGTTATAGATAGGATCTTTAATTATTTACATGTGAAAATTTTGAAATGAATAAAAAGTTAAATGATTTATTTTTTTGATTTTGTATTTTTTTTCCCAGTGGCAGTTATGGTATTTGCATCAAAAACCATTCGATTCAGTTTCAGATTCGATTTGGGTTTCAGAGAGCAGTAGGAAATTTTAGGTTCAGTTTCAATTTTTTCATTAACCACATCGAATTCGTCCCGTTGATATCCATATCTTTGAAGCATTCGTATATTCCCTCAAATATGCATGATGCTTAAATATCTTTTTTTCCTTTCAATGCATGGTACCATATTAGAGATGTGTTGGTGGGGCAAAATACTTATAGCATATGTATCAAAGCATAATGGAACTACCAGGTTATAGAAACCATTGGAGATATTATTAAGTGGACCAGATGAATCGTGGACCTAAGGTGAAATAAATCCCTTGTCTCTCTTCTTTCTTCCCTCATGCTTGATTGGAGTCGTGACTTGGTCTCTGCAATCACATGTGCCTGTACCAAGTAGGCATAACCTCCCATTTATAGGACTCATCAGAAGAAACTGATTGAGCCCCAAAGTGGGCCAAAAATTATACTCATCAGGGGACTCTTGATGGGGCTTGTGTCAACACAGACCATTGGCAACTCTACTCATCAGGTCCCTGCCTCTTGCATCTGCTTGAGCCAAAAAAAAAACACTTAACTCGTCCAAAAGATTTTTTCTGAGTAAATGGAGGAAGTAAGATGCTTCCACCAGGAATATATTATTAATAAGCTAGTAGAGGCATACAAATATATATTGATATGAGTTACAAGAATTGTGGGGTGGCAACCTCCCAACTTCCTGATAATTCAGCGATCCATTGCCAAGTGACCAAAACCAAACAGAAATCTAACAACTCCAATGCCGACTCGAGAGCACCGGTTTTGGAAATAAGATAGAACCATTAGAGACTTCAGAGTACATTTCAGGTTACTTTCTGAAATTTGTGAGAGGTCAAATGCAGACTCTCCACCAGCTCTTTGTTTCAACCATTGCAACGAGTACTGGTGGATCTGTCAGATCTTCAGAGACCTAACATTGTTCACTTTCGTGAGCATCCGACCAAAGGGGGCTGAGCAAATCAGATGAGAGACATTGGCAAGAGGAGCAACAGAAATTTCACACGCAAGACAAGGGCTGTCTGCCGGTCCGTTCCTTTAATACAGCCTAGAGTTTTACCCTGATGTCCTATGGAGAACCCCCTGAGAAAATTAAGAGAGCACCGGTGAGATGTTTGGATGGGGGCAATTGAGAGCCAATCTAAGTAGACAAGGAATGCTTTAGTCGCCGCTATCGAAGGCATAAAGCTCGAAATCGGAAAACTTTGGAATTACGTTCCTTCCAGAGACATCAAGCATAAGAGATAAATAGACTTTCCAAGGCTGGGGATTTAGCTGCAATCAAAGGAGAAAACATTATGAATCCCATACCTCAGATAAGGATTGTGGTAGATCTAGGATGCGCAGATTAGAGAAGATGATTTGCCAGAAAGTTCGAGAATAAGAGCACTGTAGCAGGATATGGTTGATAGTTTCCTGGGCTTCATCACATACTGGGCAGGAGCCAACTCCATTAATACCCCTTTTAATCAGGTTATCTCTTGTCAAAATTTTGTTATAATAGCAGAGCCAAAAAAAAAGCTTTGCTTTCTCCGAAATAGGGAGACGCTAGAAGTGTTGTCAGGTCGTGAGAGCACACCCTCCCGCTCATTCATAAGAAATCGTAACATGAGCGAACCGAAAAGGTGCCATTCGAATACTATTTTCAGTTTCAGGAGTTCGGTGCTGTGGTGAGCGATATGGACAGGAGGTGCAAAAACTGTTAGTAAATAAACTTAAATGTATTAATGTTGGGAGTGTAAGAGTCTTG
>KE505015.1:441614-457878 GCA_000441515.1 Elaeis oleifera | reverse complement strand
TCCTACGACCGTCGAAATGACCGATCTATAGTCGGGACTCACCCTGCCTTTTTCGCAGCGCACGTCGCCGACTACCTGACCGACGATCCGAGATACTATTGAACGACTTAATAAGGTACGTCGGGTCTACGAAGCGTGCACTCCAGAATACTAAAGAAAGAAGTTGGGAAATTTTTCATCTCATTTATAAGCAAATTCGAGCTTACAAAACTGGGCCGAAGCCCGATTACAAGTATATGTAAAGCAAAAACAGATACGATAAAACTCCGGCTATTCTTCAGAGTCAACATCCTCGACTGGGAGAAGCTCGAGCCCGATCGGCGTGTCAGCTAGAGTCGGCACTGGATCAGAAGTCGGGGCAATCTCGCCTTCGTTGACCGGCTCTGGAGCGTCTTCCTCCACCACAGTGTGGCCACCCGACGATGCCTCGATCGCTTCCTCCGTAGCCTGATCGTCGGACCCTGGGGGACGATGCTGCTGAGGTCCAGCTCCGGGTACCGAGCTTGAACCGCATCCCGAGCGTCCTCGTACCCCATTCGGTACGAGGCATGCCCGCTCTCCAGAAGTTCCTCCCGATACTTGTCGGAACGACGAAAATCCTCCACCGCCCGACCTATCGACTCTGCCGCCGACTTTGCCTCTGCCTCCGCCCGACTTAGCGACTCCTTTGCTGACTCAGCCTCCACCGTCGCTATGTCGGCATCGGCTTGGGCGATGGACAGGTCTTCTTCGGCCATGGCAAGGCTCTCCAGGCTGGCCCGGAGCTGCTCGCGTTCAGCCTCGAGTTCGGCAGCGATGCCGTCCTGTTCACGTCGTAGCCAATGCGCAGCCCGACCCTTCTTCTTGGCTTCCTCGTAGGCCGACTTTAGTTCGACCCCGAGGCTGCCAAGGTGTCGGTGAGGCGGGAGATTTTTTCCTCGAGCCTCACCTCCCGACTGGTCGACTGTTTCAGATGTTCGATCAGCACCGCCTTCTCAGCTTCGGCGATCATTGCTTTGTCCTTCCAAGCCTCCCGAACATCGCCAAACCTCCGGTATCCGGCTTCTAGTTCGGACATTGTGTGAATCAACTGCATACGGAAGCCGACTGTCAGTGAGATAAAATAAATAAACGATGACAGTGAAGGAAGGAGGCGAGGCAGGACTTACCCGATCATGGTCGGGTAGAAGGAAGACAGCATGTCGATCACCGCCGAGTCTTCAACGCATCCTGGTCGGCCGAAAAGAGAATCGCCTGACATAGTTTTCTGGCCAAATCGTGGTTGGCCAAGGCCGACCCTCCTTCGGGGACCTGGATGCAGAGCGGCACGGTGCGGTCCCCCGACCCTGCGTCGTCTGATGGGGCCATCGGGGCCTTCCCCGATCGTCCGCCCACGCGCGAATGTCGGAAAAAGAAGGGAGGCTCGAGCTTGACTGCACTCCCCCGAAGCTGCGATAGGGGCCACCGAAGGGCGTTCGATCTCCCGAACACCGCCACGGTCTTCCTCTACCGACGAGGCCGCCGACGCACCCTCGACCATCACCTCTGCCGGCTACTCCTCTGGTATGGCCGCCGGAGCCGACAGAGCGATGATCGGCTCCTGCTGTTCGGCCGTCGATGCTGCGACGACCGTGGGCTGCGCCCTGGGCTTCTTCGGCGGTCGTGAGGGTCCGGCCCCGCACGACGGCCTCTTCCTGACCGCGTACTGCCTAATCTCGGCGTCCGACGGCCTCATCTCCGATGCAGAACCTGCAATTTCGATGGAAGAGTTAGTACGGATCCGAGACAATAAAAGCAAAAGGACGACTAAGGGGTCGGACCGTACCTAAATGGGGGATCAGACTCAGACCAGCGTCATAGAGGGCTTGTTCGATAACAAGCTCCCTCTGCTTCGGTACCGACATGTCTTTTAGTCGGTGGAAGTCCTCCCGGTCATCCGCCTCCACCCGATTGTTCTCGTTCGGTCAGGTGAGAGGCTCGCCCCAGCGAGATAGAAACCCCTAAGGAGAAGAGGAAGAGACAAAAAAGAACTAGTTCTTCCATCCGTGAATAGACGATGGAAGTCCGGTAATGAAAGAGAGACCCTTCCGGGGGTTAAAAATCACCACCCTCGAGCTTTAGGATGGGGTCGGAGGACAAAGAAGGTCCGGAAGAGGGAGATCCGAGGTTCGGTCTGCAAAAGCCGACACAGCAGAGCAAAACTGATTATTATCTGAACTGAGTTCGGCGCCAATTGCGCCGGACAAAGTCCGTAATAATCAAGCACGTTTCGGACAAACTCCGAAACCGAAAGACGAAGATCGGCCCGGAGGTCCTCGACGTACAAGGCCACCTGGCCCGCGGCGGGTTGTTAACCCATCCATCGGCCCCAGGGGCAAAGAGCCGAAACTGCTCCGGGATGCTATACTGATCCCGGAGCCGATCGACATTCAGCCCCGAAAGCGAAGAGACCTCCGCCTCCGGGACCGACCGAAGATCATCAGTCGGGTTCCCCGAATGACCTCCCCGGGGAGAAGTCCTGGCCATGACGCCAAGACCAGCAAGAAGAAGAAGAAGAGAGGAAAAAGAAGAAGGAGAAGGAAGAACGAAAGAAGAAGAAGGAGAAGAGGAGGAAGGACCAAAGGAAGCGGAAAGGACTGAAAGCTCGGAGAAGTTTCCGAGAGCAGAGAGCAAGGACAGAGCTACTTGGGACGCGGGACCGCACGGGCAGAGTCTCCGCAGCAGAACAGAAAAGTAAAGTTTTGGATGCAGGCGACCCTCTATTTATAGAGCTCCTCGACGGCCGGAATGAGAGCACGCCCGATGAAGACCTCCTGGATGATCGACACGTGACGGCATCCGGGCCCTCCCTCTGCCGACGGTTCGACGCACCTGCTCCAGATCGCGCCACGTCGCCTCCATCCACGCGAGCGACTCCGGCCCAACAGCCCACCGACACGTGGCGGAAGCGCCGCACCTCAGGATTAATTCGCCTACGGCATTCCGCATTCCGATGGGACGCCTGACGGCGGTCCGCGCTCCCGAGCGGGGCTCTTGACGGCGGTTTGTATTCCCTAGAAGACGTCTGACATCGGATCGTCTGATACCGGATTGTCAGACACCATACGGTCTGACATCGGATCGTCTGACACCATTTTATCCGAATCAGCTACTGGTGAGGTCAGCAGGATCAGGGTGTGACGCAAGGAAGATCCACTCCTTTCGCCCGACGCCCCATCCGCGTGGAAACGCGGACCGGCGTGACATCAGGCTCGGGAGTGGGGGGGGCAACTGTTGGGATATACCGACTGGCCCTGACGCTGACTGATCTTGACGCCGACTCACCAACGGATCCCAACGCCGACTCACTGGCACCGACTCCTCTGCAGATCCTGGCACCGACCCATCCCCGAGATGGACCGACCGACTTCGCCCGACTGATAACGAGCGACGCTGACAGCGACTGCCGATGATGCCCGGCCTGGGTGTGTCGGCCCAACTGGCCAACGCCGCCTCCGACCGTCCGAAAGCCGACTCCGTGCCGGGTGGGACATCACCGACTCCCAGTCGGGTTGAGCGACTAATGTCCGACTTCTACAAACCCCTCTAGACGCCGACCGTGCTCTGGAGTCACCACCCGACGGTCGAGTCCCGACATATAGTCGGCCAGCCCCTTTCAAGAATGCCGAACTGCCGGCATGGGCTGCAGTCCTATCAAAGACACGCCATACGACTGCCAGGGGGCATTGCCCTGCTAGGGATCTGAGAAATTGTCCTGCCAAGGACGCCAATTAATTTCTAGGACCTGTCAACCCATCGACGACATGGCAACCCCCGACGATGTGACAGCCCAGGACGATTTGACAACTCTGCAGTTGTCTACATCACTGACGGCGGGACCATACCGCCTCCTACTATAAAACGGGGTAAGGCAATAGTTCGAGGTAAGCGAAGCTGAGCTAAACCCATCTCTCCCCACGCTCCAATGCTGGATCTCCCCTGATTCCTCTCTACTGTTGCCTAGTCTCCTCTCTGACTTGACCGTCGGAGGGTCCCCACCGGAGGCCCCCTCCGATCTGTGCGGACTTTCCTTGCAGGTGCTCGTTTCCGACGAACCAGACGACGAGGGGATTGACCGCAATAAGCACTAAGCAGACTAGAGTAGTTAATCAATTTTTTCTCTTTAGCTGCTAGAAATGATTTCGATAGAACATCTGCAACTAGTTTAAAGAGCGTAGGAGAGGAAATTATCTTGCTTTAATCCTCGTCGGTTGCGAAACTATTTGCTAACCGAGCTATTTACAATCGGTATTGAGTTGGAGGTAAATAAGAGAGATTTCATCCATTCAATCCATTTGACCTCGAAGCTTCGGTGAAACAAAAGGTCAAACAAAAATTTTCAAGTGATGCTATCAAAAGTCTTTTCAAAATCGAGTTTACAAAGTATTGCTGATAATTTAGAATGCTTGACCGCTGAAAATATATTCCACTGCTAAGATATAACTGTCAAATAATAGATGGCCTTTGATAAATGCTGATTGGCAATCAGACACAAAAACATCTAATTTATTTGAAGTCTACTGGATAATATTTTGAAATAATTTTATCATCCCATGCTCCGTACTAACTCGTCCAAAAGATTGGGCACCATTTTACCATCGTCTTTATGGTCTCCAACCACGGTGCTCTTGGAAGCAAGAAGGAACCTTCCTTCACGTTTCCCGTATCCCTTCCCTCCTTCCCTTTCAAAACATCCTTACCAGTATCCCCTGAAGACTCCAGAGACAAACCCTTGCCCACCCCGAGCCAAAGAATTCTTCCTTATTTTTTCTTGTCAACCAAAAAAAGAAAAGAAAATGCCTTGCCCCTTTAGGGATCCGATTCCTGAAGAGCCTTGTGCCCGTTTCTCATTTAAAATCCACTTCACGAGAAACGTTTCTCGTTTCCCTTCTCTTAACCTTTTCCCAGGCTTTCCCTCTTCCCCATAAACCCAAATGCCCCCCACCACTCACTCTACCAAGGGTTCAAGGCAGGGGTTTAGCATTACTTTCCCTTCCCCGACCACTAGAAGAAGTTGAAGAAGATGAGGGTGGTGGAGTTTTACTTCTACCTTCTCATGTTCATGCTACCTCTCCTTGGTCTTACTGGTGAGTGACCAAAGACTCAAAATCTTTCTCAATGTAGGCTTCTTTCTCTACTTTCTCTTCATTTCTTCTTTCTTTTGTCTGCGCTCTAGATGCAGGTCAAGAAGCTATTCAACTGGTGAACCTCCAGGAACCAACCCATTCAGCCTTCACTTCCCCCCTCACACCACTAGCCCACTTCCCATTGCAGTCTCTGTCACTGAAGCAGAGCTTTCCATAGTCTCTTCCAGTGTCTTAGCAGCAGAGAGCTGGCTAAAAACCCATGTCCTTGCCCACCTTCCCTTCACTAGGATCACCACCATTGTATTAGGAAAAGGAGTCCTGTGTGACAGAAACCACGAGCACCAATGGGCTTGGTTCTGCCTCTGTTAAAAATTTGTACTACTGTCTAGTGAGAAGGGGTCTATTAGAAAGATCAAAGTTTCTGCTGCATTTTCCTCTAATTGCTTCCACTATTCTCACTTCTCTATATCTGGAGGTGATTTGAAACAGGACATACTAAAGCCATTGCTGGGCTTTCTCCAAGATAACACCTTGGCTTACTCTATTGACTCATCTTCTGAATTCTCACATCAGCCTGATAACGATGAATGGGTTTACTCCATCCATCGAGTTGCTTTAGAAGAGCTGGGCTTTTCCAGTATTAGAGACTGGAGGTTGGTGAAACAATCATCAAAACAAGAGAGCAGAAAGTTGCCACCTCCATTTATACTTCCAAGTCCTATAACTCCCCTCCCACCCATCCCATTTGCGCCGGTGCCCAAGTCCCACTTCTCCTTTGTGCCCAATGGCGCCCCATCAGAGATCCCCACAAACCCACCTATTGAGCCACAGGTTCCATCGCCATCGCCCAATGCCTCTCCATTGAGAGCTCCTGCGAGTACTCCTCCCATGCCTGTGTTCCCACCACCATCGCCCCCTGCCCCTGCCCCCAAGCCCATAGCAAGACCACCTTATACGCATATGACACCGCATTCACCAGCTGCCCTCCAACTTACTCTCTGCCGCCTATTGTATTCCCACCATCAATGCCTTGCCCTGTTCCAGCACCAGAACCTGCTCCAGGGCCAGGGGAAGAGCAGATGGGGGGCTTGTGGTGTGTCGCGAAGCCGACAGTTCCAGCAGAGAAGTTGCAAGAGGCAATGGAATATGCCTGTGGGAAGGTGGGGCAGACTGTAAGGAGATTAGGCCTAATGGTAGATGTTATTATCCTGATACTGTGGTAGCCCACGCTTCCTATGCTTTCAATAGCTACTGGCAGAAGACGAAGCATACCGGAGGCAGCTGCAGTTTTGATGGGACTGCGGTACTTATTACATCAGACCCCAGTATGTGTACAAGCTCCTCTTTCCCTTCATATTGGCTTGTAAATTTTGTTGGTGTTTCTGCCTCCATTGTTGCATTCTGTGCTAGAGTGCATGAAATAGTTTGTTTCTCCATTCATGTACTTTACATGTCTTTATCAATTCATACCGTGACGGTTTTGCTGTCTGTTTAATATATGTTCATTATACTTATAATAACCAGCCATAATTTAAGTTTCTATGGTTTAATTTGAGTTTCCTTTATTGCATTGCAAAACTATTTGAATTTTTTAACCTTTTTTTGGATGTGCATTGCAAAGCTAACTGAATGTCTGATAAGTGATCCCATATATAGTCACTTTCCTTTGTCCTCATCTATGTAAGCAATCTTCCCATACTCAAAAGTAATTACTAGCTTGAGTCATGCCTTAAGCCTACACAACAGTTTCCCCTTTTGTGCATTTTATTCGTTCTCATTTCTTACACAATTCCTAACTTTTTTATCCATTTCTCCTCTGTATGGGTCATTAGAGGTCTTCTTAAGTCCTCTAACTAGTGCATGCTTCAACCTTAGGTTTGTTGAAGTTTCATAAACACTAAGAAGATGATGTCCTTCACCTTAGCATGCTCAAGATCGGCTCTGTAAATTTTTCCTAGAAATGTCTTCATATTTTCTCAATACACACATCAGCAATTTCTTATTTCCCCATTGTCTCTTTTGTTTAATGTACTTACCCATATCTATATCCCTAAGTAATTCTCAAATCCATCTTATCATTATGTTCTTTTCTCATTGCCATGGTCCCAGAGTTCAGATTTAAAATTCAAATACTAGAATCAGTTGCATTGCAGTTAAATGAGGTTCTGTATATTCAATTGCATGACTATGAATAGTTATCTCCTCTTCATCCATCTTTACGAGTGGCATGAGATGGATCACAGGTGGCGCAAAATATAAATGCTAATGCAATGTGGACTTTGGCTATTAGAAAAGCATCAATCATGGAGGAAAGATCAAAGGGGCTATGCTAACATACATTATATCAGTTTAACAAAGATTCAGAGCTACTTGTAGTGCTAGATTGAAAATAAAAATTTAGAAGGGCTTGCTTTTATGTTCTCTTAAAAATTTGCAGCTCAAATTTGAAGGCCCTTGAATAGTTGCACCATTTATAGCACATAATGAAAAAACTTCGATGTGTTAATATTAGCAATTGAAGCTCAGCAGCAGGTAATGTATAAAACACATTCTTTAGCGTCATCATTGCTTTGAACTTTTTCCCCTCTCTACAAGAAGTAGATTGACCATCTTTGATTAATTAGATTGTTACTTGCAGGCTTTCAGCAATGCCGGTTCGTATTCACTTGAGGTGATGGTGATAGGAGCCTTGATGCTGTTGGGATGCTCTTTTTATTTATCTTTCTTTTTTTTTTTTTTTTTTTTTATTTTTTTTTTTTTTTGTCTGATGAAATCAAGCAGGTGGTTGTTTTATGGATGAGAAAAATATTTTGACTACGAGTTTTCAAACAGAATTTTTAAGTTGTTCAGGAGCTTTTGGTGTTTAGCCGAGAATGTTTACGTATAATCTGCACATGCTCATTAAAGGTAAACATTAGGTGATCCAATCCTTTGTTAATTACAGGTACTTAGGAAAGGGATCAATGAGACCAGAGGAGTGTATGAAGCCAATGCGTAAAGCAACTTAGCCATTTTATTACCTTCCAATCATTTAAAAAGGAAAAAAAAAACTACGGGACATGAAAGTCAAAAAAACAATTGAATTTTTGGAAACTTACTAGAGGAATAGGTCTAGGATAGTTGAACAGTGAAATATTTAAAGTTATAGAATGAAAGCCAAACTATCATGTATAGCATACCTATTCAATTAGGAATCTAATTAAATGGATTTAAATAGTGAGGTTCCTAAAGTTGAAATGCCGAATTTAGTGTATACATACGACTATTAGCCAATCATATTATCTAATATCTATGATATGATTCATGATTGAGACATGTCCAGCGGTCACACCCCTTCATTTAGAAATCAAAGATGGTAAGGTCTTGGATGATGCATTTCCAAAAATTAGGACCTACGTCATTATAATTTGAACAAGACTCTGTCCATCTCTCAAAGAAATAATAATTGATTTATATAATTTGTCATATATAGATAGAAAACTGTCACATTATTCACGAATGAGTAGTGCGTATGCTCTGCCATCATCTATGATTCTGGTTAAAAAGAGTCTTCTAGCTATGTTCATATGCCTCGATACGACCATGACGGGGGGCTTGGAGAGGATGGTTTAGCCATTTAGCGGGACTGGTTGGAGATAAAGATGGAGACACATTGAAGGGATAGACATAAGAGGCCTATAAGGAGTGCGAGGCTAGGGTTAGTATGGCAGTAGTATTTTTTTTTTTCTACTCTCCGTTCTTCCTTCTCCCTTGTCAAAGTTTCGCATCTTAGAGGGCCTGTCGGAAAAACCAAAGAAAATGAAAATGAAATCTATGGGAACCTGCATCAGAGTTCGCTCCACCACTGATTTGGCTCCTCTGATTGTCAATCTCACAAAGTCCCACGATCCACATCTTCCATCATATTATTCTTCATTTCTTTTTCAACACCTTGTCCTCTCCTCTTATCATATCCAATTTTCCAAGTTAATATAAGAGAAATGGGAAAACATCGCGTTAAATGGCATATTTGAATATATTTTCAGCTTATCTGTCACTGAAGTGGTACATATTGCACATAGTGTGATATTCTATTGCAAATTGATGTTTTAAAATGATTGTTGAAGTAATTAGTGAAGAAATTAAGTTTTTTTTTTTGGTAGGAAGAAATTAAGTAATAGACCACTGATTTAATTTGCCTGTATGTAATGGATATCCTTGACAACCTTTGCATTGATAATTATCAGTAATTTTCTTCTTCTATTTTGACAAACAGGACAGGTGGCATCCCTTTCTATAATTGTTGCATTGATAATTATCAGTGATTTTCTTCTTCTATTTTGACAAACAGGACAGGTGGCATCCCTACCTATAATTGAGATAAAAGAAGAGATGAACCTAAACCTCTTGTAACCACACCACGGGCAACATTTGCATTTAAAATTACTCGGGATTTCTTTTAACGGCTAGCACATGATTTTCCTTTTTTTTTTTTTTTCCTCTCTTTGGCCCTAATGAAAATCTAGTTAAGGGAAGCGCTGAACCAGGTCTCTTACATCCACGCCAAAAGATTTTCGCAAATCAATGATCTCGCACCCGAAGCACTAGCGATCATCTGTCAATTTTGTTGACACTCTCTCTTGTTTTGTAAGAGAATTTCAATTCCAGTGAAGGTCATGTCTAAACTTGCGGAATGATAGCATTGCCAGATTTTGGAATAGAGATGGAACAGAGTTTGCAAATATTAGGAAGACAGGAAATGGCTGTGGGAAAGCTTCAATGTGCTCCTCTTGCATATTTGCGCGAAAAGCACAAGATAACTTTTGAAATACCTGTTACTTAATAAAAATACAGGAAATGGGCCATCACCTTAATAAAAGGAACTTAGTAGATGTTCTATACCTTCGATCCAATTGATAATTCTCAGGCAATACCCTTGATCCAATTGATAATTCTCAGGCAACAAAAGAATAGTCAAGATGAACATAAACATGGGAGAGTTTGTCTATGGAGAATCTATAACTCAGCAACTGGAATATGACAGTTCTCATTCAGACATTTCTTCAAAACTGAAACTTGATATATGCTTACACTGATGCAACAAAATGGAATTGTGACCTTGAGGTAGGAAATTTAGTAAATATAAATTCCAATGAAAATGAAATATCCATATCATTGAAAACTATTTTGCTCTTGCATTATTGAAACTCCCGGTGTCTCCAAAAGATACTATTTGTAGTTTCATGGAAATATGATACATGATGGATTGCAGAATGAACAAAGTTTGGAAAATTAGTTTTGCACATCTTAGATGCATAGATATAAAATACATATTCTTTGCCTCTGTACAACAATTATGAAAAGAATTATTCAGAATTTGTTCTTTTGGCAAAACCAAAGCAATAAGGCACTCTGATGGATGAGGTGCAATGGCCAACAAGGAGCAAGTATCAACTGAATACGGAAGAATGAAAAGCAACCTTGCCCACATGGACTTCCCTGCAGGTATCTTATCACTCCAGCACATTCCCTTGTTTTAAATATGATATGAAATCATGGAACTGCATAACAAGCAATCAGAACCTTTAGTTAGTCGCCATCAAGTAAATTGTTCAATTTTGGATTTTCTCAGCATTACATAATCAAGCAATAAGAAAGACAGACCACCAGTGATTAGCAGATCATCTATCTTTCTTTAGTAAATCTTAAAGTTTTCAGAGGAAATTTTCTGAGGGATCTGGGTAGACCAGTACTCATAGGGAAAGCATGATGGAGGAGAACATATGAGATACACAGCAGCTGACACACAACCACATTGTATCAGGAAACTTGACGCAGCAACTGCATACTGATGAAGTATTTCTTCATTATTATTGGGCTACTCCTATATGGTGATTATTTAAAATAATTTTATGGTTATTTTGAATTCGACAAGACCCAATCTTCATTCAAAGATTTTTTCTTTTTTCTTTTTTTTTTGTATAGTCATGATCAGTTCCTAAATTAGTTTAGTGTCTAGCTTGGTTCTTGATGCAGCACAGGATGCAGCCCGCAGGTACTGACTAGCAAGAATATGCCAAGTTTCATGGAAGCCAGTGCATACGCAGGCGAAGACTTTGACAAGCAAATTCAGTGGATTTCTTATAAACTTTTCGTTATAGATAATATAGAATTTTAGCTAGGTTTCTACATCTATGGTGAAATAATTCTAGCATGTTCCCTTATCATTAAGTCCTATTTCAAGTATGATATTGTATTGTGTTTAATGCCCAAATTAACATAAGGGTCATGACCTATATATATATATATGTGCGTAATACAGTGTATGGGGTCCTTCACCAGACAAAGGGTTCTTCAATCCAACTTACATCAATTTGTGTATTAATCTTCGAGATTTAATCCCGATGATCAAATCACTTTTCACCCTTTGCTCTGCATTAGTTCTGGAGAATCATTTATAGTCCAAAAGACATCTTTGGAAATTCTTAATATGCAGCTTTTGTTAAGAGGCACAACATAAAAGCAATGGTTCAAGGGTTGTTAGTCAAAATCACAGGATTTATGGTACTCAAACAACTTTGTTAGGACAGGTAGTAGTTTTGTTCACCACTTTTTTAATTGGATTTATAAGCCTCTCATTGTTTTAGAAAATCCCAAAACATGGATAATGTAAATCTTGTAATTTAAAGCTTGATTAGTTAGAAATGTGCAATGCACACTTCAAAGACAACTGGACTGAAGCTTATGAGGTAAGTTCCGTGCAAGAGAAACTAGGAAAATCTGCTGTATACGCCTCTTTTTGTTGTGCACTACATATAGTTTAGCAAGAGCCAAAGCAAGGGCTATGAGTACGGACAGAGAGGCAAGTGGACATACATCGGAGTCTTGGGTGTGGGTACAAACTAAAAGCAAGAGGTTACACACACAAACACTTAATACTGAAGTCGAGATTTAATAATTTTTGTCTATGTATGAGGTTTCGCACTTAAAGAAATAAAGGTCTTATATACAATCTGAATATTTTAACTAACATGTAATTTCCTTCTAAACAAGCTTGTAAGAACCCATCCAACCTGGCCAGCATGGGTGTACTGCAGCAACCTGGTACGATGCCGGCATCGTAGGGGGCCTCAATAGGCCTCCATACCAACCTATGGTACAGGTGCTATGCCAGTTCTTATACCATACCTGTGCCAGTACAGGGGCATATCATATGGAAAAATGCCAGTAAGATACTAGTATGGGGGCTTGATATTGAGACTTAAAACCTTGTCATACTATTTGTGAGAAAATTTTATGAAAGACATTCAATAAGAAAGTGGCAACTAAGTGAAGAACAGAGACAAAAAATATATAAAAGCACAAGAGGACTTGAGTACATACAGAAGTGGATGGAAGGGAAACCTAGTTTGGCAATTAGTAGTTTCAGAACCCCAAAAAGACTTTTCTGAGAAAGACTATTGTTTGTCAATTTGTGCAAACTTTAGGATGATTCTCTTTAATCTTGATTATCAATATGGAAATTTTAAGTTTACGTCTTTTGAGAACAAATAGACCTCTAAAGAGGAAAGGTTTCGGGCATTGCCATTTCGGTCTCAAGTTTTTATGGCACCTGAATAAATAATTTATGATAGTTTGTTATTCAAATGTCCCCCTTTCAGATTGTTGATTCATATCAGCAAAGGTGATTCCCACTTTAAAGCAACTTCAGAGTATTATCCAGTTTGGCAAATGATGATTAAATTCAGGGATATCACATCTCATATTCTATAAATATGTGAACAATAGGATCATAGCTTGAGTTTCAAAACCAAGGATTCAAGTCCCGACGGGACGTCCCGACGAGATGTCCCGCAGGATACCGGGACAGAGTACTATTCCATATGTCGAGACAGTACCATTATGCCATCGTCCCAGCATCCCGATCGGAACGTCTTGAGACATCTCCTATCCTAAGTGTCGAGACAGGGTAAGACGGCAGCACGTCTCCATCCCATTCCATGAGAAAATTGAGACAGCCTCTCCCGCAGGATTTAAAACCTTGCTCAAAACCTTGCTTTCAAGGTTATCATATCGGCTAGTGGTCCTAAGCAGCCATATCCTTAGAGGCATTAGCAGAATGTTTAATCCAAAATGTGAGTGCCTCAATTAAATTCTATAGGTATCTATTGTATCTATATAATTTCTTAATTTATAGTTCAAGATATAGATTCCAAAGTTTCCATACAATGAACTTCAACAATAAGTATTTAGAATATGTAAATGATATCTTTTTAGAAAGATACATGATCACCCAAGGTTTGTAGCACGACACATATTCTGCCGTATCGGTACCAAACAAATACTCAATATAGGCATGTATTGAGTGTCGTTATAATACCAAACCTACCCCTATCCCGCGCATATTGACGCCATGCTACATATTACCGATATGGGCCAAGATTGTGAACCTTGTGATCATCCAGTGAAAAGGTGCTTATAACATCCCACTAATCCATCAAAATCATATGAGAAAAATGCATTTCACAGATGCGCAGTATTCATGACTCATTCATGGGCCCACCTAGCTCAATTCTAGGTGGGCTTAAGGATTTTAGGTCTGTAGGAGAATGTTGCAGCTTGACAGAGTTTTAGGTCAAGTAGGGAAAAATATAGGCTTGGTCGGAATTAGAAATAACATATAAATATATTATCATTTTATATCAGTTGATAAATAGATTTGTACATATATTATCTCAAAATCCCAACCTCTTAAATCTTTCATTCCTCTCCTTAAAAAAAAACATTTGTTCCCCTCCAGTCCCATACCAGTCAACTCACCTAAACCACAATTGCTCATCATCGTCATTGTGGTGTATTGATCTCCTCTTCCTCGTGCTCCATCCTTCTCCACAACTGAAACCTATTGCTTCTCTCTCCCACCTCTATCCCATAGGTTGCACCCCTTCTCCCCCTTGTCCCTTGCCACCAAACCCATCAACATTCCCATCCCACGCTACCTCCCTCTCTCCAAACCCCAGCCACCTTTTCATCTCACCTCCAGCCCTCCTCTCTCTCTACTCTCATTCAACGTGATTGAATATCCATATCTAACCACCACCTCATCTCACCATCTATCATGGCATGAGAACAATCCATACCCTTCGGCCCTCATCTCTCTCTCTCCCTCTGTCCCCCCTCTTATTTGGTGCAATGGAAATCCCATATTTGGGTGCCTTCTTGTCTTGCCTTCGATCTATCATGCAACGAAATCAATCCACACCCTAGGTTTATCAACTAAAGCCCAGCAGTCCCAAGCCAAAGTATTAGTGTGGACTTGGGCTGAAGCCTCTATGCCCATGGTCAGGCGGGCCACATATGGGCCAGCATATAAGCCTTGACATTGAACTTAGGCTCAACCTAAACCTGGCTCACACAGCTATCTTTGTTGTGACCTAGTGGTGGTCTCATAAACCTCTTAAATGTATGTTGAAATGGGTTCACATTGTAGCTTATATACACTTGCTTGTTTTTCCAAATAATTTTGGAGAGCAGTTAAAGAGCATCTTTACCAAAGAAGAGAGTGTACTTACATAAATTTATTGATGTATACATTCCTAACTAAATTTTTTGCACTTCTTTTACATTTCTCTCTTTGCAATCTATTATTATATGGAGGTGGAAAAAGAAAGGTCTATTTATTATCATGAACATACCCGCGGGGGCCGGTGGGGGTGGGCGTGGTGTTGCAGGGTTGCTCTCTCTCCATATAATCTTAATGCCTTTTAGTAGTAAATAAAATCAAAGCAGCTATCATAGGAATAGGTTACTCCCTTAAGAAACTGCATGCCTAGACCCCAACCTACGCATCTAGGCAAACAACTTTGACTAGAAAAGAGGTCCTTAAAAGTTGAAGGGCATAGTTGGTAGAAATAAAAACGAGATAAATATGGATCAAATACCGGTATATCCATATTCATATTTTTGTGGATATGAATATGAATACAGACATGAAAACAGATGCATAATTAGTGTCCACATTTATTCTAAACGAATATGGATGCAAATTGGTATGAAGCATTTTCATATTTATTCCAAACGATTAGAGATACAAATTGGATATCAGTTATATCTATGATTTCTATCCTAATAAGGACATAATCAAGGGTGGCCTAGTGAAAGAGCCTCCCCCATTGCAAGGCTTGGGAAGGTCAAATGTTCGCAACCTTACTTGCATATATAGCGAGGTTGTTTCTATATTTCAAACCCATGACCTCCAAGTCACAATGGTGCAATGTTACTGTTACATGAGGCTCACCTCCAAATAAGGATATAAGTTAGATATTATTAGATATATATCAAATTTTGAACAGAATGTAGAATCTCACATAAATGACTTATAATAAAGGATGAGGACAAAATTCACCATCCAGATTGCACATAATGCAAGGATAACTACGTAAGGGTATAAAGCATAATCATTAGACCTGCAAGGAGACTAACCGAGACAAGGGTGTAGGTCATTGGCCCGATCATCTTCGTATCAAAAATCTAACATAAATGACATAATCATAAAGGATGGGAACAAAATTCACTACCCAGGTTGCAAGCAATGCATGGGTAACTAAGGGTATAAAGCATAGTTATCAAACCTACAAAGAGACTAATCCGAACAAGGGTCTAGGTCATTGATCTAATCAGGCATGTATTAATTTTTTTAAATTAAAATCATTAAATAATTATATAATATAAAAATATTAATAAAATGACTCAGGTTAGAATCAGGTCGATCGGATTTGGACTCAGATCCAATTAAGTCAAAACTCTATAATTGGAATCCTACATCAACAATCCAAACCGTTGAATATGATCTACTAACTCAAAACTGCTTACACACAAAAAATCATATGATTTGAAAATCCCTAACCTATGCATCAAGTAGTCAAAAATGGGACAGTCTAAATAAAATTGAATTAAATATATTTTTTGATCTCTTGATGCATAAGCTAGAGATCTTCAAATCATATGATTGTTTGTGTGCAAACAATTTTGAAGTAGTAGATCATATCTAATGGCTTGGATCATCAATGTAGAACTTCCATTATCCAATTTTGATCTGACCGGATCTGAACTCGAATCCAATCGACCTTACCCAAGTCTGCCCCTAATAAAATTATATATATATATATATATATATATAT